>WWET01004984.1:54906-70089 GCA_011038615.1 Limnodynastes dumerilii
GTTGTGTGCTGTGCTGATGGGGGGATACAGAGCATTGTGTGCTGTGCTGATGGGGGGATACAGAGCATTGTGTGCTGTGCTGATGGGGGGATATAGAGCATTGTGCGTTGAGCTGATGGGGGATACAAAGCGTTGTGCGCTCAGCTGATGGAGGGATACAGAGCGTTGTGTGCTCAGCTGATGGAAGGATACAGAGTGTTGTGCGCTGAGCTGATGGGGGGATACAGAGCGTTGTGCGTTGAGCTGATGGGGGGATACAGAGCGTTGTGCGTTGAGCTGATGGGGGGATACAGAGCATTGTGCGCAGATGCTGCAATAATCGTCTCTATAACAGTCCTGACTTGCAGGCAGAAGAGCTGACCCTCCGCTGAATCCTCCGCACAGCAGAGCAATCAGAATTTGTGAATCATTTCTGGCCTTTTCGGGGTTTTACATAACTCACACGGACGACGTTTGTTGCCAAGTTGGCGCAATTTGTGTTTCTGCCTTTTTTTGTGGGAAAACACGATGTTCCAATCCTCATTACATAATGCAGCGAGCTGGACGCGTTTCACCCTCTAGTATTAAGCAGAATACCAATACTCTCTCTATAACACGCGCCTACAAACGGTGTAATGGCGCAATATGGCTTAAAGGATAGCATGAAAGCCTCCAGACTGCTGCGTGCACGGGCTGCGACCACGCTCACGATTTTTGTTCGCCTTTATTGCGGCTCTGTTGGATTACAGCTGATTGTATCCCCCAATCGGGACATAAGAGTAAAGAGACATAAAACAGAGGGGCGGGGCTGAGGTGACAGGTGGGCGTCACCTCTTAGTCAGCTGACAGTATGGGCGTTCCCTCTCTCTGTGTACCCATCCAGACATAAGGCAGAGGGGAGGAGCTGAGGTTACAAGTGGGCGTTCCCTCCTAGTCAGGTGATGGGCGTTCCCTCTCTCTGTGCACCCATCCAGACATAAGGCAGAGGGGAGGAGCCGAGGTGACAAGTGGGCGTATCCTCTTAGTCAGGTGATAGTATGGGCGTTCCCTCTCTCTGTGCACCCATGCAGACATAAGGCAATGAGAGGGTTATAAATCTCTATGGTGTCGCGGTGTCTGAGCAGCATTAGCGTCTTCCCGTGATCGCCTGGAATTTCTCTGATTATGATGGAAACGGATTAATCATCAATTAACCAGCACGGCGACGAGTCTCTGCCTCTTACATGGGGGCGTCCAAACCTATGGGAGGGGATCACACTTATACCGAATGCGTCTGCATAGACATATAAATGCCGCAGTCACATTGCCGCTAAATATAAGCTCTGTCTGTTTTTCATTTCATTTATCGGAACTTTCACTGGTTGTGTTCGAAGCCGTTTGTATATCGTATTCGGCAACTTCAGATACACGCAGCGAACGCCAACAGCGTTTACGGTCCTCCACGCGGCTTGTGGTATAGGACGGGTCTAACGGGGGATGGGAAAACGAGTAGTGCCTCTGACGTCCATACTTACACGGCGGCCAGGTGAGTCCCGTTGAACGCGCGGTCGTGCAGCTCAGTGAATCCATTATGGTAAAGTTTCCTAAGGGGGAGACGGAGAAAAGTTTATCATATGTTATTATACAGGCGTGTATTATCATATGTTATTATACAGGCGTGTATTATCATATATTATACAGGCGTGTATTATCATATGTTATGACACAGGATTAGCTGTGTTACAGGGGAATGGGGGAACCGGGTTCATGTGAAATGTCTCTCAACAGATCATTTTGTGGTATTGAAGGGTCGACTGACTATCCCTAACCATCCCCCTCCCCCTCCCACAACCTAACCCTAACCCTAAGCTCAACCCTCCCTTCTCAGCAGCCTAACCATAACTCTCCTCTAACCCTAAGCTTTACCCACCTTTATCTGTAACCTCATCCTAACCTTAACCCTCCCTTCTCTGTAACTTCACCCTAACCTTAACCCTCCCTTCTCCGCAGCCTAACCCTTACCCTCCCCTAATCCTAAACTTAACCCTCCCTTCTCCGTAACCTCACCTTAAACTTAACCCTTCACTCTCCGCTGCCTAACCCTCCTCCAACCTTAACTCTCCCTTCTCTATAACCTAACCCTCCCCTAACGCTTAGTTTAACCCTCCTTTCTCCATAACCTTACCCTCACCCTAACCCTAACCTTAACCATAAAGAACAAATAGTTGAAGCTTGCGATTAAAACTCAAAAATACATTTTAATACACTATATACTGCTCCATTCATATCCTCAGATATATACTGCTCCATTCATATCCTCAGATATATATTGCTCCATTCATATCCTCAGATATATACTGCTCCATTCATATCCTCATATATACTGCACCATTCATGTCCTCATATATACTGTTCCATTCATGTCCTCAGATATATATACTGCTCCATTCATGTCCTCAGATATACTGCTCCATTTATGTCCTCAGATATATATACTGCTCCATTCATGTCCTCAGATATATATACTGCTCCATTCATGTCCTCAGATATATATACTGCACCATTCATGTCCTCAGATATATACTGCTCCATTCATATCCTCAGATATATACTGCTCCATTCATATCCTCAGATATATACTGCTCCATTCATATCCTCAGATATATACTGCTCCATTCATATCCTCAGATATATACTGCTCCATTCATATCCTCAGATATATACTGCTCCATTCATATCCTCAGATATATACTGCTCCATTCATATCCTCAGATATATACTGCTCCATTCATATCCTCAGATATATACTGCTCCATTCATATCCTCAGATATATACTGCTCCATTCATATCCTCAGATATATACTGCTCCATTCATATCCTCAGATATATACTGCTCCATTCATATCCTCAGATATATACTGCTCCATTCATATCCTCAGATATATACTGCTCCATTCATATCCTCAGATATATACTGCTCCATTCATATCCTCAGATATATACTGCTCCATTCATATCCTCAGATATATACTGCTCCATTCATATCCTCAGATATATACTGCTCCATTCATATCCTCAGATATATACTGCTCCATTCATATCCTCAGATATATACTGCTCCATTCATATCCTCAGATATATACTGCTCCATTCATATCCTCAGATATATACTGCTCCATTCATATCCTCAGATATATACTGCTCCATTCATATCCTCAGATATATACTGCTCCATTCATATCCTCAGATATATACTGCTCCATTCATATCCTCAGATATATACTGCTCCATTCATATCCTCAGATATATACTGCTCCATTCATATCCTCAGATATATACTGCTCCATTCATATCCTCAGATATATACTGCTCCATTCATATCCTCAGATATATACTGCTCCATTCATATCCTCAGATATATACTGCTCCATTCATATCCTCAGATATATACTGCTCCATTCATATCCTCAGATATATACTGCTCCATTCATATCCTCAGATATATACTGCTCCATTCATATCCTCAGATATATACTGCTCCATTCATATCCTCAGATATATACTGCTCCATTCATATCCTCAGATATATACTGCTCCATTCATATCCTCAGATATATACTGCTCCATTCATATCCTCAGATATATACTGCTCCATTCATATCCTCAGATATATACTGCTCCATTCATATCCTCAGATATATACTGCTCCATTCATATCCTCAGATATATACTGCTCCATTCATATCCTCAGATATATACTGCTCCATTCATATCCTCAGATATATACTGCTCCATTCATATCCTCAGATATATACTGCTCCATTCATATCCTCAGATATATACTGCTCCATTCATATCCTCAGATATATACTGCTCCATTCATATCCTCAGATATATACTGCTCCATTCATATCCTCAGATATATACTGCTCCATTCATATCCTCAGATATATACTGCTCCATTCATATCCTCAGATATATACTGCTCCATTCATATCCTCAGATATATACTGCTCCATTCATATCCTCAGATATATACTGCTCCATTCATATCCTCAGATATATACTGCTCCATTCATATCCTCAGATATATACTGCTCCATTCATATCCTCAGATATATACTGCTCCATTCATATCCTCAGATATATACTGCTCCATTCATATCCTCAGATATATACTGCTCCATTCATATCCTCAGATATATACTGCTCCATTCATATCCTCAGATATATACTGCTCCATTCATATCCTCAGATATATACTGCTCCATTCATATCCTCAGATATATACTGCTCCATTCATATCCTCAGATATATACTGCTCCATTCATATCCTCAGATATATACTGCTCCATTCATATCCTCAGATATATACTGCTCCATTCATATCCTCAGATATATACTGCTCCATTCATATCCTCAGATATATACTGCTCCATTCATATCCTCAGATATATACTGCTCCATTCATATCCTCAGATATATACTGCTCCATTCATATCCTCAGATATATACTGCTCCATTCATATCCTCAGATATATACTGCTCCATTCATATCCTCAGATATATACTGCTCCATTCATATCCTCAGATATATACTGCTCCATTCATATCCTCAGATATATACTGCTCCATTCATATCCTCAGATATATACTGCTCCATTCATATCCTCAGATATATACTGCTCCATTCATATCCTCAGATATATACTGCTCCATTCATATCCTCAGATATATACTGCTCCATTCATATCCTCAGATATATACTGCTCCATTCATATCCTCAGATATATACTGCTCCATTCATATCCTCAGATATATACTGCTCCATTCATATCCTCAGATATATACTGCTCCATTCATATCCTCAGATATATACTGCTCCATTCATATCCTCAGATATATACTGCTCCATTCATATCCTCAGATATATACTGCTCCATTCATATCCTCAGATATATACTGCTCCATTCATATCCTCAGATATATACTGCTCCATTCATATCCTCAGATATATACTGCTCCATTCATATCCTCAGATATATACTGCTCCATTCATATCCTCAGATATATACTGCTCCATTCATATCCTCAGATATATACTGCTCCATTCATATCCTCAGATATATACTGCTCCATTCATATCCTCAGATATATACTGCTCCATTCATATCCTCAGATATATACTGCTCCATTCATATCCTCAGATATATACTGCTCCATTCATATCCTCAGATATATACTGCTCCATTCATATCCTCAGATATTGTGGGGGAGGATCCCTCCCTTCCACGTTAACCATTACATCCTTCATTTCTCCCACTTCATTTCTGAATTGAGCCCATAAAGAAGGATTTTGCTCTAAAATTTCCCTCAATTCTACATCATCACCAGTATCAGGCCATGAATGCTCCAAAGGTACATCACTCTGACAAATGCTAGCAACATGACTGTATTCAAAAGGATCAATAACAACAGATTTAGTTCCATATATATCTTTCCAAATTGCCTTGTTTCCTAAATCAATAACCCAGCCTCTTTTCCTCATTATGTCAGTTCCTATGATATTCTCAGCGTTAGGACCATGCCAAATATCAACTTCAGTTCTCAAATGACCAGGAATCTCTAGAACCACAACTAATGTTGCTTTAGAACTTCCCTTTCCACTGAAACCAACAATTGTACATACAGGTGCATTAGACATTGGGGCAGATCCTGAACTACGCATTTCCGCGAATTTACGTGTGGCGGAGACGTAAATTCGCAGATTTGTATGCACTGCGCATGCGCACCGCAGAAAATACGCACATTCACATAGCGTATTTTTAAACGTATGGGTAATTCACGTATTGCTAACGTAAAAACTTACGTGTGGGCGTGCCAAATGTACGTTAGTGACAAATACGTGCGTTTTACGTGAAGTAGGCAGGGGGTGGTATTTAAAGTGTACAGTATGGGCGTGCAAACCTGCGTACGTTTGCGTAGTCTGTACGCCCGTTAGCGGACGTATTCTGTTACGTTAGGAAAAGTTAAGGTAGAGCTTGGGTCGCGTAATTTGAGAAAATACGTCCGTGCAAGGGGTGTGCCGTGGGGAGTGTATTGACCTTACGTGTACGAAAATACGAACCGCTAAAATACGTACACACACACGTAGTTCAGGATCTACCCCATTATAGGTAAATCTTGATTAGTCACACTTACCTGAGCTCCTGTATCAATGAAAAAAACAATATCATTACCCTGTAAAGATCCCTTTACAAAAGGCCTCCCACAATCATCCAATGAAATTGGAGCCACACATTTTAGAGGATGAGGGGTTAATTTCATGTCTAGTCAGGGAGTACAGGGTGTAGGCATTAACCCTTACCTGTCAGTCATTTCACCATGTGTTTTTACTTTTTGAATTGCGCCATTTTCCATTGTTAGCTCCTGAATTAGTTTGACCAATGGAGTATATGGTGAATTTGACTGAACAGGTTCTGCAGGAGCAGTAGGTACGAACGGTATTAACCCATTCTAATTGCCTAACTGCTGGTTTTCCCTAAGAAACCTTCTACATTGCCATTTCAAATGACCTGGTTTTCCACAATAATAACAAGTTACAGATTCCTTCTTAAAAGTAACCCTTCCTTTGGGATTAGATCCAGTCATTGATATAAATTGACTGTTCTGTTTTGTTCTAACCTCAGGATAGTCAAATTTTTCCTGGACAACAAAAATCTTTTGTTAAATATTGTTCTGAATGTTGCTATCTCCTCTAGAGTAAGTTTTTCAGAAGCAATCTGTGATGACACAGGGTCTAAATATTTAAATTTCTTCACAAATGCTTTTCTCATGGATTCTGGTTCTTGTTCATCCGCTATACCCATGACCATTCTATAGGCTTGCTCAAATTTTACCAAAAATGCAAAAGTGTCATCCTGTAATGAAACTCTAAGCATATCAAGAATTTCAACTGTAGGTATTGATTCTCCAGTTGTAAACAGAATTAACTGTCTGAGTCTATCTTTATCAGTATCATGTACCAATTCATCATCATCATTTTCCCTGGGTGTGATTTGCAATCTTTTAGCCATATAGGAGGGAAGCCATACGTTAAAAACTTTGTTCCTTTGTTCATTAGTTAAATAGAATTTATCAGTGTTACTTTTAAAAATGTCTGCATTATGAAATGCATCCATTCTATCATTGTAAACTGGAATGTCTTTTAAAATTCTCATCAGTTGATCATGAATTTTTAAATTTAATTTAGCAGCCTTATCATGTAATTTTTTCCTTACTACTTTGAATTGTGTCCTGAAGCTTGAGATATTTCTGTGGATCTCTGAAACTCGAGATATTTTCTGTGGATCTCTGTATAAAAATCCCTCCTTTCAAGCAGAAGGAACACAAAATATCAATACTGGAGGCTCGCCAATGTAAAATATTGTCCTTGAAGATGAATAATAAAAAAATGATTCTTCTTCCTTCTATTAATTGTCTTCCAGCTTGGATAAAACAATTTTAGGTTTGAGAGAACTTCAAACTCACAGAGCCAATGGTTTGAGTTGGAATAAAGTCACTTGTTTAGTGCATTCAAATAAAGATATTCTCTTGAATGTAGTATCAGTCAAAATATTTAATGCACTTTTTACAACAAAGTTCAATTTCTTTACAAATAATTGCAAAACAAAAGCTTACAAAGTTATTTCTTGTATTATGTATGTATTGTGTGTGTATTTCAGAGCAAATGTCTCTTCAATGTATATGTATGTAAAAGCTCATTCAGCAGCTTGTATGTAGCAATGTGTCCGTGTGTGTGTGTGTCTGTCCAAGAGCATTCAAGAGTGTCTAAGAGTGTGCGTCCCCAGCCAAGTCTCACTTGTGTTTTTAAGAGTTCTTTCTCTCTTCTCTCTTAGTACCATCCCCCCAGAAGTACCAAGATGTCTCTTTGGACCTGATCCAGAGCCACGATGTTACACTGAGCGCTGTAGCGCTCAGCGTAACATCGGTGCTCTGGCCCGACACTCCCCCTGTGCGGGCGTAATACAGATATGTACATAAATATATATATGTATTAATACATACATTTAGTACATACACAGTGTAATTCCTAATCTCCTAATATACCCCTACATATATTATAGTGTGCCTTTCCTGGAAACCCTAATATACTCCACATGCACTTTTTATAGGGTGCCATCTCTAAACCCCTAATATACCCCACATGAATTACATGTGTGGTATATTAAGGTGTCTGGACATGGCACAATATATAAAGTACATGTGGGGTATATTATCGGTCTGGGAACGGAATATGCTAAAATGTATGTGGGATATTTTAGTGGTCTGGGAATGGCACAATATAAAGTACACAGTATCTGGGGTATGGTATATTATGGGTGTAGGAATGGCACAGTATAAAGTTTATGTGGGTTATGTTAGGGATCTGGGAATGGCACACTATATACTGTATATAATGTGCCATTCCCAATCCATAATATAAACAACATATAGATATATATATATTATAGTATGTGCCATGTCCAGACCCCTAATATATCCCAGAAGTATTGAAAACCCCACTTTTATTTATTTTATTTTTTAAACTGTATTTGCCCCTGTTCTCCACAGGTACCTATTTTTATTATATTATTCTCAAATATTTATTACACAAATAATAAACCTATACAGAGAAAACAGGTATAAAATGTCCTGTAAGTCATGGCGTGGGAAGGAGGAAAGGGGAGGGGGGGCAAAGCATATATTTGCACCTGGGCCCATGACTCACTAGTTCCACCTCTGCCATGACCAGAGGTTAGTTGCAACACGGGACCTGCAACCACAGACTGCTTCACCAGCTCATAGTGACAAGCATGTATTATTATAAGGGCACAGTCGTTCCCTTATATTAAGGTTGACTATAATAAACAGCATTCCGCCATTGACTTTCGGTCAGAGGGAGGGCATGGTGTTTAAAGGGCTATAGCTCAGAAAGTATTTTAACATGAAAATTTCACCATTCCATACAGAATCGTATCCTGGTGCTGTATGTCAAAATTTATAGTGAAATAATTAATAATGACAAAACAGGAACAGGTTAAAATGGAAAATGTTGCCATTTTTTTCCACTTCTTGTTTTAAAAATCCACCTTACATTAACATTTAATTGGGAAGGCATAACTCAGTGTAGAGGGAGTCTTTTCACTAGCTGTTTTTTGTTAGGGAGCTGATGTTCCTGGGGAGTGCCTTTGGGGGGTGACATTTGAGAGAAAATGACAGTTTATTTACAATTTAGGAAAATGTGCCCATTATAGGGATAGGAAATGTCACAGATTTCATAACGTTGCGAATGTCAAGTAAGAGCCCTCTGCTGGGTGCACTGAGACTGCCTTCACATGAGAGTTGAAACATGGCCGACTTCCCTCACATAGAGATTTTCCTCTGTGTGTTGGAGGAGAAGTCAGACATATTACCTCCTCCTGGTGGGCTGAGAGACGTTTTGGGGTTGAGAGGGGCCCCACTATAAAAATTATAAGGTTTGACATGGTTTATTAAAACATTTTTAAGCCCTGACGGCTGTGTGAAAATCACCCGCCCCAGTGACATCATAAATTATTCACTGCACCGAGGGAGGAGGGGGCGGGAGATTTGAATGTGGAGTGTGAGAAGAAACTTTTTTCATGTGTCCACAGGCTGCAGCTAAGTGCTCCTATGTCTGCTCCAATAGATATCTTATAATTAAACTACCAATCGTTGTGTTATATACCGTATTTCCCCATGTACAAGACGCACCCCTGTATAAGACGCACCTTCATTTTGGGGTCCCAAAATTAAAAGTGCATCTTGTACATGGGGAAAGCTCCCCTCTCCCCTTTAAAGTTTTCTTAGATTTTAGATCATCCAGCAAGCGGGACTGCGGTCAGAATATGACGTCCTGCGGTGGCTGAGACTGGGAAATGAAGTCCCGCGGTTACAGCCTGTGACTGCGGGACTTCATATCCCAGTTTCAGCCACCGCGGGACTTTTGGATGATCTGAAAGGTAAAAAAACTTTAAAGGGGAGAGGGGAGCTGCAGCTTAGACCTTATTTTAACATCCAGCCGCACCCTGTATAAGACGCACCCTATTTTTGGACACAAGATTTTTCCAAAAAAGGTGCGTTTTATACATGGGGAAATACGGGTATATACAATTCTCAGGTAGTGTATCACTGAATCAGTGTGTCCTGTAAGCAGTGGTTTCAGGTAACAGCGCTGTTATGTTCCGATATGTCTCCTGATCTCTTATTGTAAAGTAACACACAGTTTGTTAAGTGAAGCACGATCAAGCATTCCTGAATATATATAGTATTGGCATACACAAGGTTAATGCTCACCATGACAGAGGGCGTGCAAACTAGACTGGAGCCAGCTGAGCCTGCTAAGAATCCTCCAACATACTTCCTGGGTGAGGGTCAGCAGCAATCACTCACATCCTAGTCCCTGCACAGAGCTGTCAGCTGTCTCTCCGGCGGAGCAGAGGGAAAGCTCCACCCCCTTCTTGTAAAGAGACTGCTTCATTCCCTGAGTGCAGGACAAATCACGTGTCAGGTCAGCGCCATGCTGATTAATGCGATGCGAGCGCTCCGGGAATGAAGCAGTCTCTGTACCAGAAGGGAAAGGAGGATTCCTTACTGCTGAGGGAGAGGAGGATGAGAGCCCCGCGGAGGAGAGGATAAGCCAGAAGCAGGTAAGTGTGAAAAAGAAGGCAAACATCAAGTGATTACACACAGGGAGAGGGCAGAAAAAAAGACAGTATGGACACAAGGAGGGGACATAAATACTGGAGGGACACAAGGAGGGGACATAAATACTCGATGGACACAAGGAGGGGACGTAAATACTGGATGGACACAGGGAGGGGACAAACACTGGATGGACACAAGGAGGGGACGTAAATACCGGATAGACACAAGGAGGGGACATAAATACTGGATGGACACAAGCAGGGGACATAAACACTGGATGGACACAAGGAGGGGATGTAAATACTGGATAGACACAAGGAGGGGACATAAACACTGGATGAACACAAAGAGGGGACATAAACACTGGATGGCCACAAGGAGGGGACATAAATACTGGATGGTCAAAAGTAGGGGACATAGATACTAGAAGGACACAAGCAGGGAACATAAATACTGAATGGATACAAGAAGGGGACATAAGTACTGGATGGACACAAGCAGGGGACATAAATACTGGATGGACACAAGCAGGGGACATAAATACTGGATGAGCACAAGGAGGGGACATAAAAACAGGATGGACACAAGCAGGGGACATAAATACTGCATGGCCACAAGGAGGGGACATAAATACTGCATGGCCACAAGGAGGAGACATAAACACTGGATAAATACAAGCAGGGGACATAAATACTGGATGGGCGCATATGGAGGGGACATAAATACTGGATGGCCACTTAGAGGGGACATAAATACTGGATGGCCTCAAGGAGGAGACATAAACACTGGATGGACACAAGGAGAGGGCAGAAAGACTTTATGTATCTTTAAGTTTTTTTATATATGGCTTAATAAAAATTAGTATTAATTGGTAAAACCGTCCTGTTTTTGTATCCATGGAAGAGACAGAAAGACTGGATGGACACACATGGAGGAGACAATAATACTGGATGGGTACAAGTAGGGGGCATTAAAAGTGGCTGAACACATATAGAAGGCTGTACACATTTGGAGGAGGCAGAAAGACTGGATGGATAAAAGGAGGGGGCAGAAAAACTGGATAGACACAAGGAGGGGGCAGATTGAAAAACTAGATGGATACAAGGAGGGGGCAGAAATACTGGATGGAAACAACGAGGGGCAGAAAGGTGGCTGAACACAATGGACACACAAAGAGGTGGCAGAATGAAAGGATGGACACAAAGAGAGGGCAGAAATACTGGATTGATACAGGGCAGTGTTCTCCCCAGGGCATTTTAGCCGGGTGCTACACCTGGCAATTTTAGCTTACCACCCAGCCAAGCCTGACCAAAACGTTGATTGTGATATCCAGCTTTCAGTCTTGGTTGTGCTCCAATGAACCTTAAAGGCTTTCTGACACTGCTTAGTTCCCAGTAGTGCAGCACCAGCGAGGCGTTTCGCAGTGTGAACGTATGTCTGGATCCCGTCAAGTATTATAATTGCAAAGTATCCCTCCCTGCTGCTATTTAATACCACCCGGCTGGCAACATTTTCTGGGGAGAACACTGCAGGGAGAGTGCAAAACAAAAGAATGGAGGAATACAAGGAGGGGGCAGAAAGACTGGATGGACACACAAGGAGGGGGCAAAAAAAATTGATTTATACAAGGAGGGGGCAGAATGATAAAATGAATGGATACAAAGAGGGTCCAGAAAGGTGACTGAACAGGTGGAGGGAGCAGAAAGAATGGATGGACACAAGGAGGGGGTAAGAAGACTAAATGGACACAAGGAAGGGTCAAAAAAGTGGCTGAACACATACAGAGGGGCAGAAAGACTGAATGGATACAAGGAGGGGATAGAAAGACTGGATAAACACACAAGCAGGGGGCATGGATACTTTAACTATATAAAAAGCTATGAAATTCCATAGACAAAAAACCTTGCGGTTTAGCATGTCTGCATTGTCACAAAATTTGAGAGACCCATAAAACTTTACACTCAAACTCCAAAAAGCAATGAAATTATGACATTAAGGCTGGAGCCTTAATAGATGTGTTCCTTAAGCCAGTGGTTCCTAAACTTTCTCAGTTTGAGGCACCCTTAGGTACAATAGGATATAGAAACATTCCGAGGCACCCCGGTGAAAGCGTCGCGGCACCCCAGGGAGCCGCGGAGCACAGTTTGGGAACCACTGCCTTTAGCTATACATACGTGATATACCATCACATCCTGTCGTTCGCTGCAGATTCAGCACGATCATGGAGTGAGATTGCTGTCACTCACAAAATGGTGAAACTGCTAAATCACAAATGTGTGTAAACATTTTATGCAACTGAGGGTTTAAGTGGCTATGTAGCATAAAAGAGGGTTACCACAACAACAGGCATTGGGATTATTTGATAATTGCAGAAAAAGAAAGTAGCTTAATTTCAGAATGTATTATTTTACTGACAGTAAGATTTAATTATTCCTTAAAAGATGTATCAGTTGTAATATAAAAAAGTATGTTCAACTAGTTCAGTTAAGTGATCAGATAAATAAATACACATAGACATATTGCAGATGATTTAAATAATTACAGAGAAAAAATAAACATACTGGTACATAGTTAAGGATCTTTTAGGACTTTTTGTAAAAACCGGAATGCATAGGTTTACCTTTACAGATGCTGTTACATATGTTGCTAATTATAAAACAGGACTGAGTGGGAATCATACTGGTCTATCTTTTTGAAAGTAGTTACTCAAACCTTTAGTTGCATAGACAGAATGTGTGTATTCAGGGATAAAACTTTGCATTTCTTGGCCCCATACTGAACTACAGCAACTCAATGCCCCTGCTCTCCTCTGAAAAAACAAACAAACAGAGCAGGGCCTTTTCTGCACAATTAGAATTGGGCAAATTATTACCACTGTGGGTGCAGAGGGCCCAAAGATGCCTCAAAGCTTCCCACCCTGTCTGGGCATAAGCTAAACTATCTTCTTGGGAACAGATTAATTCAGTCTTCATCTCTTTTTGTTATACCAGCCTTTTTCACAGCTCTGTTAGTATTGTTTCAGAAGAGCGTAAACTGTCATCCTGTGATAAGGAAAAAGGAGATGAAGTAGGAATACTATTCCCTAATAATTAAGTTATGTGTGTTCCTATGCTTTCTGGCTGATGTTTTGGTCAGTTTTGAATGCTGGCGGTCAGGGGCGGATTGGGAAATTAAAGTGGCCCTGGAAAAAAAAACCTTAAAGTGGCCTCGGGGGCGGGACCAAATCAACTGTAGGCAGGGCCAACACAAAGTGGGCGGGATTACCAATTATTGATACCCATATTGGTGGCAAGGCTAATCCAACATGTAATTATAGACAAAGTCATATTAACGCAAGCCATAACTTATGCACAAATAAAAGGCTATTAAGTATTTTGCTGCACCCTAAATATTTAGGGCTGGAGTCACAACCCCGGATGTATTGCACATGTGTCCGGGATATAACGATAATAGCTACTATGCATGCGTGCTAACTAATTCACCTAATCTACATATCGTTTAGTTACGTAGATTGCATATATGCTGTTTTAAAGACCACATATACGCAATCTAGGTAACAAAATGATACGTAGATTATGTAAAATAGTTACCACGCATGCGTATTAGCTTTTATTGTTATATCCCGGACGCATGTTCAATACAGATATTCGATCCTTTGCACTCACTGAATGAATACATTATTATAATGCTATTCTATATACTTAAAGCTATACCAGAAATGTAAATTCCACATACTGCACTACATGTTAAGCTGACGCAAAAGTATTCCCCTTCTGGAAAGCCCTATACTAAATATGAACGTGTGCCCACCAATCATTATGACTCCGTTTATAGTGCAGCACTATAAAAAACATGGACACTATAAACAGAGTCATAATGATTACTGGGCACACAATGGGCATGGATAAAAACATGGGCACTATAAACAGAGTCATAATGACTGGTGGGCACACAATGGGCATAAATAAAAAACATGGGCACTATTAGTGCTCATCTTTTTTATTTATGCCCTTTGTGTGCCAATCAATCATTATGACTCCGTTTATAGTGCAGCACTATAAAAAACATGGGCACTATAAACGGATTCATAATGATTACTGGGCACACAATAGGCATAGATAAAAACATGGGCACTATAAACAGAGTCATAATGAGCCTCTTATTCAGCCTGGCCAGCCAATTGCTCCACATACATACATATACATTGCCATGCCATGCCCACTGCCACTGCCCAGCCACAGTCTGCCAAGTTAACACAATAAAAAGTTCCTTACCTTACCTTTGTCCTAACGGTCCGTTCTTCTCCCTCCTCTCCAGGCAGACTCACTAACAATGCTCCTGCTTCCTTCGAGGCGCACCCTATTCTGCACACAATAGTTATCATTACACCATTATACCATTACACTGCCCATACCATCTACCCCGCTGCAAATCCTATTTATAACCATCAAACCACCATTACCATCACACTGCCCATATTACCACAATGGCCATACTTTCTTATGGCATACAGTCAC
>WWET01004984.1:72892-89738 GCA_011038615.1 Limnodynastes dumerilii
ATATATATATATATACACACACACACACACACTGTATATACACACTGTATATATACTCACATATATAGACAAGAAGATAAAGATAATCTAAATCATCAAATTACATTTCCCAGTATAGTGATTTTCTATATGTAGCAGATGATGTTTGTTGACAGATATTGTGCACTGTGTTATTTCAATGTGTTATTTAACTGCAATGTTCCATCACTTTCCAAGGCAATCTCTCAGTAAATGAATCCCCCGAGACTCCTCTATGCTGTAGATTATTTATAAGACTATCCACATGTGAGCAAATATGTCAGCTCACAAAAGACATATAATAAATTACAGTAGGGTGCCATTTTATTATAGTGACACATTTTATTGTGGCTACTCAAAACTCCCTGTTAATTTCAGATATTGTCAGGACCATAACTACCTCTTGCCAGGGCACAGGCTGAGGGAGCCAACAATGTCCATGTTAAGGCACAGCAAATATTGCCCCAGTCTGAATGCATGGCTGCTTCAAAATATGTTTTGTTCAAAATATGCCTCCCAGCTACCCAGCCACCAGGTTACTGCATTTGGACAGACTGGATTGGCCAAGTGGCTTTTATCTGTCATCAAATTCTATGTTTATGTGTTTCTTTCCACCAATCAGAGTATTGAAATCTCACAATCTGATTGGTGGATGACCAGGGGTATTCTCACAATAAAAAAGTAACAGTTAAGTAACAGTGAGTGCTAAGAAAACAAGGGATTATAGGAATGAGACATCAATAGGGTTGACTTAAAAAATCAGGGGGTATGAATTTAGATCTGGGAGAGTTGTTTGATATGGAGTTGGAGTTGTTGGGGTGGATCTGATACAGTGTTTGGGAATGTGGGGGTCTAAGGTTTTTTGTGTGAGATTGGAGGTCATGCTGGGGGTGGCCTGATAATGGTCTGATATATTTCTTGGATGGTTGTAGTTATCTAATCTCAGACTTTCCAACATGACCCCTTCCAGTAAGTACACTATACTCCGCGCCTGATTTCCAACTGTAACTCACCTGATTTTAATTAATGATGTTTGAAAAATATTTCTCTCTTCAACAAAGGTGGTTACCATAGTAACTGACAGGTGGAAGCTGAGGAGCACAGTATTTTTCTAATGGAATGGATCATATTGGAGGGTCTGTAATCTGGGATTCTGAAGCCCTATGGTAGGGACACCCAGGTCCCTATATGCAGAGCTAGAGATAATTATCCATTCGTACAAAAAAACAAGTATAAACTTAGTTTTTTCCGCAATAATTAGTCATTTGTGTGACACATCCAAGATCTAAGTGTGTTAAGTGACTAAGGCCATCACCAGCTTTCAAACAAGGAATTTATATGGTTGAGGCTTGTTATGCTTCGGTGTTTGAATAGTTGCAAATAAAGACATTGGCTCAGATCCAGAGTTACATTTTCATTACGTTTTTAGACGTAGCGTATTTACTCTGCACGCCCCTCGGCCGTACGTACTTTTACCATTTTATGCTTGCCAAACCCTACCTTAACTTTACACAGCATAACTACCGTCCTACGTACAGTCAGTATGTATGTAACTCTCTAAGCACGTCCAGATTGTTGGATTTAAATGGCCCCCCCCCTCGCCCCGAAACATATGAATGTCGTATGCCTGGCATGCCCCTTCGTTTGTAGTTGTGCTGCTGATAGTAGGCTGATACGTACGTTCAGTGTTACGTGGCATAAGTAAATACTAATGGACGATTTTACGTCAGCGGCTAGCGTAAAATAGCTTGCGCATTTGTACTTCTGGATCTACGCCATTCTGACGCGTTTGTAGAAAAGTTTTGTTTTTTGGCACAAGTTAGGTTTTTAGTACACAGTTACTGAAACTGTTGTCAGATTCTGTCCACTTAATGAGATAGCAGATCACCTTGAGACACTAACATCATGAGGACATAGCAGCGTAAGACAAACAGGTAAAGGAAGATGTTCTATGTCCTTGGCACAACGTGGGACAGAAGCAGGGCTCACATTAATGATTAATGTGCTGTAAAACAGAGAAGAACTGAGGGCAGTATAAAGTTTGTATTATAACAACCTGACAAGGCTGTGTTACATTACAGTGTTTCCAAAATCACAATTACTGGACTAAAGTATCCATCACTTTCTGTCACCCTAAACCTACCCTTAAGTTTGCAAGTAGTGTGACAGCAAAGGGGAACAGATCTATGCTTTACTACCTCTAATGATGCTCCATCACCTCGACATGGAACAGGTATTTTATTTTGTTCTGTGTTTGGCATTCGTCATTCTATTATTGCCTTAAGGCATGTGATAACTGCTTGACATTTGCAGCCATTAGTACAGAACAGGACATTCACTTACGCTTGCACGCTGACAGACGAATGACTGTGTTCCGCAAGATATGTGTGTATAGAATATGTGCAAGTAATCAGGTCATAACAAGGTAGAGAGCTCCCATCAATAAATAATAACTAATGCTAAGGTGCTATTCCCAATAAGAAGCACAAGCAAGTTTACATTTACCATGATCAAATAAAAGGACCTATAAAAGAATTATTATTCTATGTGTTGTCAAGCCATAGACAGCGGATGTCACCTCCTGTGGAAGATAAAGGGTGACACTTTTGTACATCAACAGAAACAAAACAACGCATAGGGGTATATTTCATTTGGCGCAAATGGCATGAAGGGAAAGGTAGCACATCTGAACTAATAAGGTCACCCAAATTCTGCAATCTGTTTGTGGAAGTCAGAGATTTTCTGGTAGTTCGCATGCCCACACCATATGTTCTGCATCAAACTCCTATCATACAGAATTTAGGATTTCCATACGGAGAAATCTGCATGCCTAATCAACACCAGAGAGGCAGGGATCGTCATGTAGATTAAGGTAAGCGGGCGGAAGGAAAATCCAAATGAATCATTCAGATGGATGCAAATCATGTAGTGATCAGTGGGATCAGTGAAGCACTGGGAACAGATCATGTAAGGACAGACTAATGCGATACCCTTTTGACTCATTTATTGTCTGCCAGGCACAGTAATAGTGTAAAAAGGCTGTAGTGTATACCCAGCTCTAGTCTCCTAAAATAGAATATGCAGAATAGCTTGCATTTAAATATTTCCAGCCATCTGCACATACAGATGAAACTCGAAAAATTACAATATTGTGCAAAAGTTCATTTATTTCAGTAATTCAACTTAATTATAATGTTTATTTCATGTGATATTCTAATTTTGTAAAATTTTGCTTTTGGGGTTCTCATAAGCTGTAAGCCATAATCATCAAAATTAATACAAATAAAGGCTTGAAATATCTCACTTTGCATGTAATGAGTCTATATAATATATTAGTTTCACCTATTAATTTGAATTACTGAAATAATGAACTTTTGCACGATATTCACATTTTTCGCATTTCAACTGTACATATAGGTGGAAAAAAATCAACGCTGGACATAATGAAATTTAAAGTACCAACAAAATGTTAATAAGCTGAAATAAAGTCTATCACATTTCTAAACAATTCCAATTACAATAACTAAGCTAAAATGCCTTGTAGATAGATTAGCATACATATGCTGAGCGTGTAATTAAAGTACAGCTCATAATTACTAGATGTCCTCATTAAACATACAAGTAGAAAGAAGTAAATCTGGTATTTTAAAATTAGATGTTTAGAAACAAATGTTATGGATGTTGTACATGAAATAGATTCAATAACTCACTATGATTCCACAGTAAAATGTATTGGGGAATGTTGATTTTTTTATTTGGCTTAGTAACGTAACAACAGAGGAAGAGCATTATTTTAATGGAGCAGATGTTGGTTGAGTTTTATCAGTTCGGATGGTGACCATTGAGCATTGTGTAAGTCCTGTTTACAATTCCCATTACTGATTTTATAACCTACTATACCAGACACAGGCAACCTCAGGCACTCCTAGTGTTGAGAAACTACAAGTCCCAGGGCCGTTATCAGGGGTGACTGGTAGAACTTTTGTCCTGAGAGAGTGGGAAAGTCCAGCAATCCTCCCCTCAGCTCTCCGGACCAGAGTCACAGATAAGCACGGAGGGGACTTACGTCTCTTGCGCAAGTCCCCTTGACATGTAACTTCGGTGCATGCAGGCACCAGATATTACATGCTGTAAGTTCTTCCGTACGGAACTTTGTTCTGTATAGAAGAACTTCTGTAAAAGGGGCCAGCACCTAAATTCTGCATTCCTAAACCCAGCCATACCGGCTAATTAAGCGCTGGGGTGGGAGGAAGCAGTTCCACGCGTCTTCTCCAGTTGACACGAAGCAGAAGATCTTCCTTACTCCATCGCGGCTTCTTCTTATGACGATCAGGTCGCTAAGGGGCACTATTTTTATATTACAGGTGACGTCAGAAACAGTAGAGGACCAATGTAACTGACGTCACCTGTAGTATAAAAACAGTGCCCCCTAGCGACCTGATCGGCATAAGAAGAAGCCGCGATGGAGTACACTGTACACGCAGAGCTGCATGATTACAAATGTAACCATGTTGTGCTGATAGAATTACAAGGATCAGCTTTGCTGATCCTTGTTGTTCCATCAATACAGCATGGCTACGGCTTGCAGCCATGCAGCACTTGCAGTAAGTATTTTAAAGAATAATGTATTTTCGCGTTAGTCATTATTCAGGATGTTGCCCTTAGCATTCAATGTGATGTTATATGGATGTGACAGTTGCAATCTGATTGGTTGTCAGAGGCAACATCTCTACTTGGTCAAAATTCAACCCTCACTCATCTTAGTTGCAATGTAGAAATTTAAAAATTGCCTTTATTTAAACCCTTTAAAAATGCTATCAATTTATATGTTCCAAACAAAACAAAAAAAAAGGATAATTAAAGTATGTTAATATGTATTTGTAAATTACAAACTAATTAAAAATAAATTTATTTCTATTGTTAGGACGGGACAGACACAGAATTGCTGAGTTTGCTCGCCGGCAGCTATTGGAGGTGGTGGAGGAGGAGGAGGAGGAGGACGAGCCGCTCAACCCTCCCTTCGTTTTAGACGAGCCCTCATCCCCACATGCTGCCCTTGAGGACCAGGAGGAATCGTCACCACCCCCAATGTATATCCCGGGCCATGAGGAGACCTCACTGGCAGATGAGATTGAGGAGGAGGATGAGCGCCAGCATGTGCATCATGATGCTGATGAAGGGGTTCATGGTAAAATATAATTTTTACATTTCGTCCTTTAATGTAATGTAATTTGGTAATCTCTAAATGTTTTTTCATCTACATTTTTATGATGACTATTTGTGTTGTTTACATTAATTTTTGGGGGAATTTTCTGGAATTTTACACATATTTTGACAACAATGATATCATGGTATGTTTTGGACCTGATTCTGAGTTACACATCCACCTTTGTTTAGTTGGCAGTGGAGACATGAGCAATACCATGTAGAATTGCAAGGTAGTATACATGACAGAGCCCATCACTCGGTGGCTAGTATACATGACAGAGCCCATCACTCGGTGGCTAGTATACATGACAGAGCCCATCACTCGGTGGCTAGTATACATGACAGAGCCCATCACTCGGTGGCTAGTATACATGACAGAGCCCATCACTCGGTGGCTAGTATACATGACAGAGCCCATCACTCGGTGGCTAGTATACATGACAGAGCCCATCACTCGGTGGCTAGTATACATGACAGAGCCCATCACTCGGTGGCTAGTATACATGACAGAGCCCATCACTCGGTGGCTAGTATACATGACAGAGCCCATCACTCGGTGGCTAGTATACATGACAGAGCCCATCACTCGGTGGCTAGTATACATGACAGAGCCCATCACTCGGTGGCTAGTATACATGACAGAGCCCATCACTCGGTGGCTAGTATACATGACAGAGCCCATCACTCGGTGGCTAGTATACATGACAGAGCCCATCACTCGGTGGCTAGTATACATGACAGAGCCCATCACTCGGTGGCTAGTATACATGACAGAGCCCATCACTCGGTGGCTAGTATACATGACAGAGCCCATCACTCGGTGGCTAGTATACATGACAGAGCCCATCACTCGGTGGCTAGTATACATGACAGAGCCCATCACTCGGTGGCTAGTATACATGACAGAGCCCATCACTCGGTGGCTAGTATACATGACAGAGCCCATCACTCGGTGGCTAGTATACATGACAGAGCCCATCACTCGGTGGCTAGTATACATGACAGAGCCCATTGCTGTATGGTAATATATAACATAGTGACCAGTTCCTGTAAGTCACGTGTTCCATACAGTAAGGACCGGATCCACACCTCCGCATGTTTTCTGTATATGTTGGGGGGTCTTTAATTTTGCACAAAAGAGGGGAGTGAACTCCTCATCACACCTCACCAGACCTACGTTAGGTTTACGTTTCTATGCGTAGCGTATTTACGTGTCCGTAAATACTATGCACTCCCCTAGGCTTCTCCCTCAGTCGTACGTATTTTTGCCGTTTTACGCTTGCCTAACCCTACCCTAACTTTTCCAAGCGTAACTGCTGTCGGCCTTAATGGCTGAACGTACTTACGCGTCTAAGCACGCCCATACTGTACGATTTACATGCCTCACCCCGCCTCCGAAGTGTAATTACGGGTGTTGTATGTCTGGCACGCCCCTTCATTCATAGTTACGCTGTTGATCGCAGATTTATCAATAAGTTCAGAGTTTCTGGACTTAACATCTGCCGTGCACATGCGCAGAACAGGGAAAAGAGCGTTTTTACGATTACGGCGAGCGTAAATATGTTAGTGGTTGTAGGTCTGGATCTGGCCCAATGTAACAAAACCTAGCATCCATTGCATATCTTATTTTCCTCCTCTATGCTATTTATTATATTATCTATTCTACCCATCAAACAAGGGGTCTCATGAACATTACTGAACTTGCGTAATGTTAGGTTGGTCTTTGAATACCTACACTTTGATGTGCTACGCTTGTGATCAGCATCTAATTTATTCCTATTGCATTTCACACTTATTAAAGACTTCCTTCACACTAGTCTGTGCAATTTAGCCATAAACACTCACTAACACTTAAACTAATAGAGTTCACACATTATCTTATCTGGTCAATAAAGCAGCAATGTGTGTAAGTGCAGTATAAATGCAAATCCAGCAATTACTTCAAGCAGGTGTATAAATCAACATTTAAAAGTAGATGACAACAGCTAGAAACTTAGAAATTGATTTCAGATAAGAACCACTTGATCTATCCAGTCTGCCTATTTTATGTATATAAAAAATTCATTTCATAATGGCCCTTGTCCCTATTTGATCCTTGGTTGTTTTTAAAGACACCTCCCATCTGAGGTGGTTGAGGCCAATACAGTAGAACAATTTAAACATGCCTGGGATAAATATAAGGGTATCCTAAATTGAAACCCAAATTGAGGGTAAATAGGGTCTAGGGTCAGTATAGTTTTCAATAAACAAATGGGCAGACTAGATGGACCATGTGGCTCTTATCTGCCGTCACTTTCTATGTTTCTATGTAAGATCTGTAATATCCTTATGTTTATCTCACGCATCTTTGAATTGTAATTTTGTGTTAGGCTCTACCACCTCTGATGGGAGACTATTCCATTTATTAATACATTTTAGTAAAGTTATATTGTGCTCAATGATTTCCTTTCACAAATTAATCATTGGGGTAGATCCAGAACTACGTTTGCTGTTCGTTTATACGCGTAGCGTATTTTTGTGTGCGTATATTCTATACACTCCCCTAGTAACACTCCTTGAACGTACGTATTTTGTCAAGATACACTTTCCAAACCCTACCATAACTTTGGAAGCGTATCTGACTACCTGTGAGCAGGTAAACTGGCCCAAAACTCATTGGATTGGCCGGCTGGGGCCTTACTTATCTGAGGAGCCACAAGAAAACCTATTTTGATCTAAGTATGGCAGATGCCAAGTGTGATAACGGGGTGGTAAAACGGGGTTTGGACCGCGGATCTCGGACAAAATACGTACATTCAAGGGGTGTGCCAAGGGGAGTGTATAGAAGTGTAGGAGTGTATAGAAGGTTCCCCACAACTAACCCATATTTGAAGGCGATTTTGAAGTGAAAGAACGATATTTGGACTCTTACCATATATGCGCTAGTACTCCCCCTCCATTCTAGATTTCTATTACGTTTTGGTGTACCCACTTTCTTTGTGCCTAGGTTATACCTGATACATAAGGGTTTTTTGGATGTGATCCCTGTGGGAAGGAGTTATAGCGGCATTAGATGAAGCGCAGTTTGGTACTCTAGTTTCTTCATTAAACCCAGGACAGTCATAAACGCCCTGAATCAAGTAGCCAACCCAACCTCTGCCATCTTTGATGGAGCTAAACCCAGAGAAGAAAATGGTTGTACTGAGGAAATAGTTTATGCACCTGGTTTGGGATGTGTAAGAGCTAATAAACAGATGGGTCAGGATTTCCTAAAAATGCTGATTATGATATGGCCGAAAATGTATTATGGTGGGTAAAGAGCCAAGACTATAAAGGGGAAGAAGGGCAGACGAACACAATGCCCCCAATGTGTTCACTGAAAGATGTTGCAACCCCTAGCCGAAACAAGGGGTGGGAGGATATGTGATAGAACTACTGGACTTAGAAGGCCGGAGCAGTATAAAAGTCCCAGAGATCTGTCATGCTGATTAGAGAGCATACCTGTGTGCAATGCTTAAAGGGTCTGAGAGGTTTACAGCAGGTGTCTCTCATCTTATATCAGGGGAGCCTGGAGGTCTCTGGAGAGACCAGACACAGGCAGCCAGCCAGCCAGCCCGCCAGGGAGGCTGAAAGCACTAAGGTGAAATGCAATGAATTGTGTTCTGTTTGAGAGTGGGACACGAGGGGTCAGATCCAGAGCTACGTTTCCATTACTTTTCAAGACATAGTGTATTTACTATGCACTCCCCTATGCACTCCCCTAGGCACTCCCCTCGCTCGTACGTACTTTGGCCGTTTTACGTTTGCCGAACCCTACCTTAACTTTATGCTGCATAAGTACTGACGTACGTACATGCTACACGTAGGTACTTGCCTAAGTACGCCCATACTGTAAGATTGAAATGCCTCATCCCTCCTCCGAAGCGTAATTACGGGTGTTGTATGGCTGGCACGCCCCTTCGTACGTAGTTACGCGGTTGATACTAGGCTGGTACGTACATTCTGAGTTATAGTGCGCAGTAAATACTAATCGGTGATTTTACGTCAGCAGCTAGCTAACAAACAAAAAAATATATATATATATATTTTTATATATACATCTATAAATAGAAAAAGAAGTTGACGGAAGTCGGCCTTGTTTTTAATATGTTTGATTAAACCATTGAAGTTTTAAAAAGCCTCCGAGAGTGACTCCCGTCAACTTCTTTTTCTACAAAATTTATAGAGCGCACCAGGAGCAGATGAAATTTATATTATTGAGGAGTGACAGTTCTTCTTCTATATACATCTATAGAGAGATAGATATAAAGAAAGGCACTCTAGGTCTGTTCAGCATGCTTTAAACCCTTGTGAGTTATTTATTTACATCTTTGTTCTTTTGAACATGTCCAACGTTTCAGTCACCATGTAAGCGATTTTCCTCAGAGATCACATGTCAGAAATATAGCCCTGACCTGAACAGACTTTGAGTGCCTTTCTTTATGCATACCTATTGCTTACACTATGATTGAGCACCTAGGTAATAATATAATAAAACACACACACATATAATATATTAGAAAAAATAGAAAACACTCCAACAAATAAACTTGCTCAGGTGCACTTCAAGGCAGCGATGATAGAACAAAAGGTGTATAATAGTGGCACTCAGAGACTCTGGGGCTGATTCAGAGATGCGATTGCGAAAAGATCGCATATATACGCACCTTTGCTAAGATCTTAGCAGGTTCCAGCCCACTGCAAAACCAGACACTCCCCTTGCAAACAGCGGTGGATCTTAAACTTAGACCACCATTGACTTGCCTTAACTATACGCTGTCATTTGGGATCTTAAGTGACGTGGGAGCGTTCATTTAAGATCCTAAGTGTCAGTCCTCGCCCACTTTCCCTCATTTCCCTGCCTCCCCCCGCCCATTTCCATGCAAATCCTTAAGATCTTAAAGATTCGCTGCACTTAAGATCTTAAGTGCTTGCGTGCGATTCAAACTTACGCTCTTAGCGAACTTACGCTCCTAACCGCTACGTAAACGGCGTTGCACTATTACTACGCATGCGCAGTTTTGCGAATTTTCTAGGATCTTAAATATACGCTCCTAAGTGCCGTGGAAATCGCATCTCTGAATCAGGCCCTCTGATACAAAAAAAACACTGTCTGTTTTAATCCAATCCAACCTTCTTCAGGGAAAGACCGTTGTATCCATTTAAGAGTCGGATTAAATCTCACAGTGCTTCAGTACCCTGCTGAAACTTCCTCCCCTCTGCAGCGCGCTCTCTGCTCACTGAATTACACTGACGTGACCTTGGGCTCACATTAGCGTCACTCAGATGGGAGGGAGCTGCCGTGGAAGAGAGGAAACTTCAACAGGGTGCTGAAGCACTGTGAGTTTTAATCCAACATTTAAATCCTGAGAGAGGATTGCACAGATCTGAATATATGATGCTTCCTTCTGTACATAGGGCTGGAGATAATGGGGTAGATCCAGACCAAAGTGCTTGTTACGTTTCACTGCGAAGCGTATTTACGCTAGTGTATTTTCTAGGCACTCCTCTCGCTCGTACCTACTTTGGCCATTTAACGCTTTCCAAACCCTACCTTAACTTTTCAAAGTGTAAGTACTGACGTACGTGATGGATTTATGCACGTAACTGTGTAACCCAGTCCATACTGAACAGAGAATAACGAGCTGAGATTATTGGCCGACCCGCGGTGACTGTAAATGTTTATGAACCTTAGGCAAAGTGTAAAAGGGAGCATCTTATATTCAAGATACCACATGCTTTCTCAATCTCCCGAATCTACCAAAGAATTTCTACTTAATTACTATTGACGGATGCAGTCTTTATACATCTAACATTGAAACATAACTACTTCTACTTTAATGGAGCACATTATCTTCAAAAAGTCGGTTCTGCGATGGGCTCGTGCGTCGCTCCGGCTTTTGCTAGATCTCTTTATATGGATACGAAAACAAATTCTTGTACCCTGACCAAAGATTTAAAGAAGGAGCCCTATGTTACATGCAGTATATTGATGATCTCTTACAATCATATAGCAATCGAATATCAGCATTGACTCTCTGCTGAGTGAACTGAATACCAATTCATCTCCCGAATGGCTTACACAAAACATCAGTCCGAGTGAAATCATCTACCGCGACGTGAGCATCACTTTAAGTGAGGGAAAATTACATACATTACATACATAAGTGACCGGCTTTTCGAATATCAGCATTGACTCTCTGTTGAGTGAACTGAATACCAATTCATCTCCCGAATGGCTTACACAAAACATCAGTCCGAGTGAAATCATCTACCGCGACGTGAGCATCACTTTAAGTGAGGGAAAATTACATACATTACATACATAAGTGAGAGGAGATTACATACATTACATACATAAGTGAGGGAAGATTGATGTTTTGTAAACCTATGGATCGTAATAATGTATTGCAGGCAAATTCTTTTCATCCTCCTTCCTGTAAATATGGGTTACCATTCTCCCAACTACTGAGGGTGCAGCAGATATCCAGTGATCAGAATAATAAAGATGCACAGATGAAATGAATGTTTTCCAAAAGTGCAAGAAGGGGATACAATGCAAAACATGTTAATTATCATAAATATTATGGGATAAATAAATGTAACTCTATTTTTAAATGTGACTCTATTTTTTACATCCCCTTTCCTTTTTTATGTACATGAATGCCACCCCACCCCAAACCCTGTGTGATGGAACAAGGGGGACACAGAAGACTACAGTTACCCTGCACCTCGTTTCACACAAGAGCATGGTATTTTTTATCCCTGGTCTACCCTGCAGACTTAAATGTGTCATTTATAGCTTACAGGACATTCAGTGTTTGCTGTGATTTGTGTCAGACTGTCCCAGTGTCAAGCGACAGAATGCAGGTAAGGGGCTGCATCTCTACCTGCCCCCCTCTCTACTGCTCCGGCAGTTGGAAACCAATGGTCATATCAGGGACATCGTTAGGGAACTGAATTAATCTGGACCTGACGGGATGGAAGGAGGAACCTGGGCAGTGCTGAGAGACCTCAAGGATTTACATCAGAGGCTCGCTGGCGGAGTGGAATTTGGGGATCTTGCCAAAAGCAGGGAGCCTGAAACCCAGCGACCCATAACGCTGGTGGGGAGCAGAGGCCAAGCGGCTGGGATCTTCAAGCCATTTACCCAGATAGGAGTCTGCAGCATCACCTGGAGGGACGGTATGGACTTCACTGCTGCCTAAGGAATCTAGTGAAACCTGCTTGTAGCCCCTGATATCCTGACACCATGCATTGTGTGTGTGTGTTTGTGTGTTAGAGAGAGAGAGAGATAGTGAGAATGTATTATGAAGTGCAGTTTGTGTATGTATGTATAATGGGGAGCACTGTGTGTGTAAACCAGTCCTGGGTATTGCATTGACTTCCTTCATCATAACCACGCAGCATGTTACCATCCTCTCCATCTTGTAGGAATTTTATGTGAGTGGGTTCACTGTATTTGAAGATCTCTTTAAGGATCCAATCCAGCTCTGTTTGATACAGTTTCAGCCTCTGTCTGAGTTGTGAGCTGTCCAAGTAGAAAATTTCCTGCACTGGTGATGAGCTAACGATAGGCCGATAATCTGGGCGGCTGTGATGGCACCGGGCTTTCTGCTAGAAGGAAATGAGCACTAGTGGGGTCCCCTTAGATAAGACACTGATCTCATGGCCACAACCCTTTACCTCCCACAGAACAAAGACCACCTAACAAGGTTGCAATCCCTGATTTATCACAAGATTATCATACTCAATCCAATGACAGTTACTGATAGTCCGCTGACCAATTAGCATGTGTAGCACCTTTCATAAAAGCTAATTACTGTGAAGAGTTTAATGTTCCGTCTAACAACAAAATGTCATCATTAAAAGGGGGAGGGTCTGTCAGAGATTGACAATGAAAAACAACCAATAACAAAAGAATTAGAGCAGTCTTCTGCCACTACATTGGGTGATTTAGGTACCGGTCCTTATATGATGCCAGCTCAGAATGAACAGAGAAAAATACATTTACTTTGTAAAAAATACACATTCTAGGGAGAGAAGCTCGCAGCAATATCATCACAAAGCTACAACAGTGGTTCTCGTATGTCTTTGGCTATACTTTTTATCGAAGCTGAGATTTCTTATCTGGGATTCTTTCTCATCTTCATATGGGTCCTCTTGGCTTCCACAGGATTAAGACTTTATATAACAACCCATTTGCAAGGATAAAAATCAACGGCAGCCTTTTCACCTCATTTGATATCACAAATGGGACTCGCCAAGGATGTCCATTGTCTCCATTGCTATTCGTGCTCTGAATGGAGGCCCTGGCTTGCATGCTTCGCCAACAACCAGATGTAATGGGTGTTAAAGTAGGTGATCATGAATACAAACTTTCACTCTTCGCAGACGATCTATTACTTACAATCACAAATCCATTAGTCTCTCTCCCAGTTCTGATGTCGACTCTCCACCGCTTTAGCAACCTCTCAAATTTTAAGATAAATATGAACAAATCGGTTATGCTAGGTATTAACATGCCTGTTAATACGAAAACAATTCTTAGTCACGCTTTCCCATTTAAATGGCGAGACAAAAATCTAAAATACCTTGGTATTCACCTCACCCCCAATCCTGACGATCTCTATTCCAATAATTTCCCGCCTTTGTTGCTTGAGATGGAAAAAAACTTCAAAGA
The DNA here is from genome assembly GCA_011038615.1 of Limnodynastes dumerilii. Lineage (NCBI taxonomy): Eukaryota > Metazoa > Chordata > Amphibia > Anura > Limnodynastidae > Limnodynastes > Limnodynastes dumerilii. The sequence goes on from WWET01004984.1 coordinate 86,820, forward strand.
ATGGACTTCTAAACAATTCTCATGGCTGGGCCGAGTCAACATAGTCAAAATGAACATCCTTCCAAGGATTCTTTTCCTTTTCCAAACACAATACCGTGCCACTTCTTTAAAAATTTACAGACCTTGATTAGATCCTTTGTATGGCTAGGGAAACGACCCCATTGCAAAAATGATATTTAGACAAAAACAGTTAGGGGGACTGGGCCTCCCCTTCTTGCAGGGGTATTATTGGGCGGCCACACTCACTAGGGTAGTTGAATGGACAAGACAGGGAACTGATAAACAATGGATCTCCCTAGAAAACTCATTCTCTGAAGTTCCTCTACATTTCCTACCTTGGCTATCCAAAATTCCCAGTCAATCACACCCAACAATTAACCCGACTATTACTTGCTGGAGGCGCTTACGAGAAAAAGCGAGTCTCTCCTCTTCATTTTCTCCTCTCACTCCACTTAGACTTAACCGAGACTTTCCACCAAGTCAAACCGCAGCTCCACTTTCCAGATTCTCTGCGGCAGGATGCCACAGGGCAGGTTAGCTAGTGAATGTCAATAGTATTTTGTCTTTCTCAGAGGCCAGGGAGCAGTTTTCGCTTCCTCAGACTGACTTATGGATTTACCTTAGCCTCCGACATTTCTTAAATCACTCAGCCTCTAGGGAGACTTGGCGTAGACCTCTGACTCCATTTGAATTGAATATATTAAAATTGTGCCGCACCAAACAATTATTATATTCTTGTCGTATTCTATAGAAGGTGCTGCATACTATCTCTAAACAAGTGAATAGGGTAAATACAGGGGAAAAAGACCTTACTAAATATAACACCAGTAAAGCTTTACTGGCATTAATTGTAAGATAAGAGATTTTTTAAGCGCACACTAACTATGTAATGAGCCAAATTACAAAAATAAACCGCAACTGTTAATTCCAAATGAAATTGTTTAAAAATTCACAATTTATTTAAACTTGATTAAAAAGTCTTAATTGTTTCATATCCAGTACAAAGAGGCGAAATATAAAGATACATAGAAACAAACACACTTAGCACAAAGCCTATGTTGATAAGTTATCAAAATAATCTAATAGATACCTGTATAAGATATATACTGACATTTATAGGAATTGTGCAAAATCAGCACTATACATTGTTAATGAGAAAAAATATCCACATTGAATTACATTATTAGGTACAATGTATTGCCCATGTCAGAACATGTTGTTCATATCTAGGACACAAGGGGGTACAGGTGAACATTTAGTTTTGCCTTTTCTTCTATAAGTGCCTGCACAATCCTTAGACGGTTTTCTATTAACATGTCTACATTCAATATATGCAAAGAATTGACCGATCTACAGAGCCAATTACAAAAAGAAACTGAAGATTTTTTTTACCAATGATTGTATTGAGTACCAACCAGGCACAGGCAATTGGTCTAAGGATCTGAGTATGTTGAAGACATTACTCATCAAACAGACCAAAAGTGCATGGAATCTGTCGATGAGTAAAAAATATATCAGTAATAACATTACACCTAGGGGTCTTAGACCATCTGTATTCCCCAACTTTGAATTGGTTAATATTGATCTCAAGAGAGAATGGGAATCTGCTTTGACAAAATGTTCACTTGATTTGTTAAAAATATTGGTGAAACATGAAGAAATCATGATCACCAATGTCAATTTAGAAATTGCTAAAATAAGTGAAGCATTAAAACAATATGAAAATTTGGATACTTTTAAGGCAACATATCTCAAGATTAAGAGTGAAATTTGTAGCTTTGACCAAGAGATCATGGATACAAAAAAAATCAAAATTTGTAAGAGATAGGGATGATTTTACCCTCAATATTCATGAAAACCAAATCAGAGAAACAGTAGAGTGAGACCATGGAATGATACTCCACTCAATTCTGATTATGAGTCCACTGATTGTGAAGAGGGTACCTCTAATGTAAATACTAATGCTGCTTCTAATTCTGTGCACATTTCTGGAAGCTCTTTTTTAGATCCACGATCCAATTACCCTGCAGATTATATTCACACAAGATCAGGCAGGGCCTCAAGACCAAAAAGAGGACACAATATAAGAGGCAGAAACAAGAGGAACAGAAACAATCGCGGATACTAACAGGTACCAGCGAGGTACTTCAAATTATTAACTTATCAACACATGTTTTAAATGATGAGCATATTTCTGTTCTCTCACGTGCCCTCTCTTTTTCACCAACTAGTAACATGGATCGTTTCAAAATTGAAAAAGATTTAAATCTATATTTAAGGAAATTAGTACTGTACAAAATGTACGATTCATCTGCAGCTCCAGAACAGGATGGCATGCATAGACCCACTATAGAAATGAATATTCCATCCAAATTTGATCAGGATGACTTACAAATGTTATCTATGTTAGAAGATCTCTCTTCTGAAAGCAATAAAAATCCGACTGTGGATCCTACTTAAGTGTGAATCAGGCCCTGTATGTTTCCTGTCCTATCCTGATCCGCTGATGTATGGAAGTCTGGATTCTGAGGATCCAGATACCGCCTGGAAGTCTGTTGAGTGCCCATGCACGGTCACGAAATATAGACGATTTCCACTTACAAAGAATGTAAAACGCCCACATTTCGTCAGTCCGTATCCGTTCCACAAAACTGAATGGAGAAACTGCAACTTTTGCAAAAGAACCATTTTGAAGCAATATTCTATTCCAATAATACACCATCACAACTGGCTCACCAGGCTACTGATAAACATGAGTTTTTCACTACTGTTGTATTTTATATGGCCTGTGTCCTATGTAATAGGGCAGGGGTGTCAAACACAAGGCCCGCGGGCCAAATCCGGCCCGCCAGACCTCGTCTGATGGCCCGCGGTGCCGCCGCCAGCCTTGCAGCCTCCCCTTTTTTTTTCAATGAATTT
>WWET01004985.1:35155-67218 GCA_011038615.1 Limnodynastes dumerilii
CCCAGTATCTCCATCATGTGTATCCAGCACCCAGTATCTCCATCATGTGTATCCAGCACCCAGTATCTCCATCATGTGTATCCAGCACCCAGTATCTCCATCATGTGTATCCAGCACCCAGTATCTCCATCATGTGTATCCAGCACCCAGTATCCCCATCATGTGTATCCAGCACCCAGTATCTCCATCATGTGTATCCAGCACCCAGTATCTCCATCATGTGTATCCAGCACCCAGTATCTCCATCATGTGTATCCAGCACCCAGTATCTCCATCATGTGTATCCAGCACCCAGTATCTCCATCATGTGTATCCAGCACCCAGTATCCCCATCATGTGTATCCAGCACCCAGTATCTCCATCATGTGTATCCAGCACCCAGTATCCCCATCATGTGTATCCAGCACCCAGTATCTCCATCATGTGTATCCAGCACCCAGTATCCCCATTATGTGTATGCAGCGCCCAGCATCCCCCATCATGTCTGTCCAGCACCCCCATCATGTCTGTCCAGCACCCCCATCATGTCTGTCCAGCACACAGCGTAACCATTTTAAGCCTTATTACTTACCCTTGAAGTCTTCTTCCGGCTGCTGCCTCTCCTCCGTGGCAGGCTCTGCGTTGAATGATGCTGATGTGACCTCAGGTCACTCCAGCATCATTCTGTGAGGGGGAGGCCCTGTGCACTCTGCATGTGTGACAGGCAGATGCAGAGTGCAGCAGTGAATGGACGCCACTGTTAGTCTCTGTAAGGCGCTCTCATCAGAGTGATAAGAGCACCTTACATCCTTTATAGCCGCGTCCATCTCTGTGCTGGCATGCAGGGAGGGTGAGTGCCTATCCAGCATGGCCCCTGGATGTACTGCATCCCCTCAAGGAGTGGGTCCCGCCTGGCCATAAAGACACTCCCCCTGTACTCCCCTCTATCTGTAAGACATGCCCCCTGCACTCCCCTCTATCTGTAAGACATGCCCCCTGCACCTCCCTCTATCTGTAAGACACGCCCCCTGCCCTCCCCTCTATCTGTAAGACATGCCCCCTGCACTCCCCTCTATCTGTAAGACAGGCACAGATGAATTAGTAAAAGTGGGCGGTGTGTGATTCCAAAGTGTACACAACAGTGCCACAGGACTTCAACCAATTACGGCACATATTTCCAGATCCAGACTCCATGGTTTAAATTCCATAGGGTCTGTAGTTACACGCCCCCTGCACACCCCTCTATCTGTAAGACACGCCCCCTGCACGCCCCTCTATCTGTAAGACACGTCCTCTGCACTCCCTCTATCTGTAAGACACTCCCCTCTATCTGTAAGACACTCCCCCTGCACTCCCCTCTATCTGTAAGACACGCCCCCTGCACTCCCCCTCTTATGTGTCCAGATTGCTATCATAACTTTTACGACAAGGTCTTTGGCTGTAGTTGCAATGGGGCTTCCCGCCCCCTCATTTACATGGCTATCCCCGTCTGTATGGCGGGTCTACTCCTTCTGCATGCTTGCTGTCACATATGTCAGTAAGGACACACGCGGAACATCTGGCGTATATGTTTGGAGACAGGGGACTTAAGCAAATGACTTGTGTAAGTCCCCTGTACTTGGCTCAGGATTTGGGCCAATGCCCTTTTTCTCATATCCTTGTGTTTTCCTTGTGGTTGTCTATCAGGGCACCTGTGGAATTCTGTGCGCTCCAAGATACATTTTGTCCACACTAGATCGTAATCACATATGAAGAATCTGTAAACAATTCCCCTACAGCGGTCACTGGGGATTCTCCAGTTTCTGTCTACAACAAAAGTGTCCTTTCCCAATGAGAGTCTTCCCCAGCGAAGGTCTTCTTCCCTGATGAGAGTCTTCTCCAACGAAGGTCTTCCTAAATGAAGGTCTGCTTCCCCAACAAGAGTGTCCTTCCCAAATGAGAGTCTTCCCCTGCAAGGGTATTCCTCTACAGCAGGGGTGGGGAACCTCCGTTTCGAGCACCGTATAAGGCCTGCAAAGTCATTTGGTTTGGCCCTCCACAGTCAGGACTTGAGCGGGGGTGTGGCTTGGCTTCCAGATGTGCTCTCCAGAGCTTCCGTACACTAGACTGCAAAATCACTGCCTGCTTCCAGCGCTCCACAGGTGAGGGCTGCATTGCATGGCAGGGTCCTGCAGGCTCCGGATCCTGATCTGCTCCTGGGTCCCTGATGGCAGCTGGGTTCCTGAAATTTTCCATGTTCCTGGATTCTGATCAGGAAAATTTCATTAGGGAGCAGCCTGCATTGTGTAGCAGCTGGATCTTCAGGATGCCACCATTTTATTCCAAAGCTCACATTAGCGGTGAGCTAATAAAAATGTTGACCAAATATAACAGGCAAATTTTTATGTTGATAATTTCGTATGGCCCGCTAATGATGTCATAAATATCCAAATGGCCCTTGGCTGAAAGAAGGTTCCTCACCCCTGCTCTACAGTAAAATTCTTCCCCAAAGTGGCTAATTTTCCCCCAATGTCTTTTTCCCCAATAAGAATCTTTCCCAGCGAGTGTCTTCCTTAATGAGGATCTTCTTCCCCAGCAAGAGTCTTCTTCTCCAGTGTGGCTTTTCTTTCCAAATGAGGGGGTTCCCCAGTGAAGGTCTTCCTCCCCAATGAAAGTCTTTCCCTGCGAGGGTCTTCTTCTACAGTGAAATTCTTCCAAGCTCGGAACGCCACCGCGAGATCCGATCGCCCGTGCAGACCCTTCCCTCGCGCGCACGTACTTATGAGAGCTGACCTCTACCTAAAAACGTCTGCAACGCCCTTACTTAAAATGACGATGTTGTGAAAGTTGAGATCTCGTCTAAGGGATAAACCCAGCGCTTATTGCACGGTTTCCAAACCTCCCTCCTCTTGAATTTGCATTAAGCAAAACGCGTCGTCCCTCCCGATCTGGCGGATCCAATTCCTTAACGGTATAGTGTGGAGTGCACACCCGCAGGACACTGCTGTTTTCTGTAATCTGCGAGCGGAAAGCGACTATGTTGCATAAGTCTGGATACGGGTCTAAGAGTATTCCTCAGTGAAGGTCTCCCCAAGCGAGGATATTTTTCCCCAATGAGAGTCTTCCCGATGAGGATCTCGTACCCATCTTACCTGCTTGCAGTACCCAGCGCTTACTTCCCCTCCCCCATCTCCCTTCCTACTTTCCATCAGCCACATTCAGGCTCCTGAACTGTTGTTTATTTGTATTTATCTGCAGAACCTCTCCATGTGTCCCCTGTAACCATGATCCTGAGATTTCTCTATGGCCTCATTAGTCCCTGAACTCTTTGCTACCTGCAAATCCAAGTGACAAAAATCACCAAAGAGAAAGAAAAATGGCCGCAGCTGCTTCAGAATGGCAAATGATGTCGCACACCGACCATTTAACAGCTAGGTGCAATTTCCGCTTTGTCCACTAGGTGGCGGCTGGTAAATATTCATCAGAACTTAGGGTGCAATATCCGCTGTCCGCTAGGTGGCGTCCGGATAATAAATAAACCAAAAGGGGCTATGTTTGCACTGTCCGCTAGGTGGAAACCGGATTATAATTATACCAGGAGGTGCGATATCCGCTAGGTGGCGTACGTAATATGATTAAACCGTTGCATCCGGATAATGATTAGACCAAGGGGTGCGATGTTTGCACTGTCCGCTAGGTGGCATCCTGTATATCAGCGGCGGCTGCGCACGGACCCGGACGCGGGGACCCCGGGGTGGAGGCGTCTCGCAGAGTCCGATCCCCGGATCCGGCCCAGTAACTGCAGTGATCGGTAAGTGATATCGCCACCGAGCTCCTGTATTCTCTCCCTGTACTGTTATGTCGACTCGTGATAATACGTTTATCGCATATCCCGACATAACAGTTCTCTCATCAAAAGTCCTGTAATCACTGATCCTGGGTTACATGTTCTGTGTCTCTGTGTGTTTAATCTCTTAGTCTCTCTGTGTGTCACTTCTGTCACATTATTACATTGGAAGAGTTTACTAAGTCACTTTATATCTGTAACTTCTGTGGCACTGAGTCACATTGTATTTTATATCAGTGATTGTGTGTCACATTGTATTTTATATCAGTGCTTGTGTGTCACATTATATCAGTGATTGTGTGTCACATTGTATTGGTGATTGTGTCACATTGTATCAGTGTTGTAGTTACATTGCAGTCACATTATTACACTGGATCTGTTTACTAAGTGTCTTTATATCTGTAACTTCTGTCACTGGGTCACGTTGTATTCTGCAGGTCCTTAGTGGGACGTTATCAGTCATTTTATTCTATATCTGTCAATATGTGTGACCTTGTATGAGTTATTCTGTGTCACATTGTATCGGTGGCTAAGTTACATTATGGTCGCGTTGTTACATTGGATAAGTTTACACTGTGTGACGTTGTATCTGTCACTTCTCTGTTACATTATATGTTTACTCTGTGTCACAGTAACGGTGGCAGGGGATTGGTTGCTGTGTGTGACATCGTGTTTCTCATATGTTCCTGTGATTGATCCATAACTGATCTGATATTTACTGTGATTCTTACAAATAGATTGTATTATTATTATTATTATTATTGGGCCAGACTGATCGCTGTCCTTGTACAGTCTTCTAGGGATCTGTGTGTCTGATGCAGCTGTCACATTGTCACCTCTTTCCCCTGCAGGCTTTGTCGTTTCACCTGTGGGAATGCTTGTCACGCTGTGCGCATTCATGTGACCTGACACCTCTGTTCAGGTAAGAAGCTGCCACATTCTGCACATTCCTGAGATAGCAGAAATCTGAGAATTATCTCTATTGCCCATAATCTCCTCTGTCCTAAGCAGACTTCTGGAGACGCTGGTCCGGGGGTCAGGGAACGGGACAGGCTCATGTTCATGGCAGACGCTGGTTTTAGTTTGTCCAGGTGAATATTTACTTATTTTATGTTTCTTCCTTCCAGGAAAACATTTATTCTCCATTGTTTGCCATGTTCTTAATATTTCTTGTTTGATCCCTCTAGTTATGTCTCATTAGCCCAAATTATACTATACAGAAGATTTTATGCCATAATAATAAAGTTTATGATGTTAAAATGCTCCTGTTATTATATGTGGTTGTAATGATTGTGAGATAATACAGTGATTAAACCTTTCCCATGTACCAGACGGTGGAAATCTCCCGTCATAGTGCGGGGACGATGTGACATTAAAGTGAAATATCTCAGTTCATCTGTTGTGGGAAGGGGGTAAAGTGACAGACTCGGGGCCCATATCAAGGAGGCGGGGTCTGAGGCTGGATGGGTGTGACTAGGCGGAGCCAGCTAGGACTGGGGGTGGAGCTGGGTGGGGCCACTGCCTGACAGAAGCTGTCAGCCGCTAACAGCATGCTTACAGTGCAGGGGAGAAGCTGCCATAGATCCCCCCTCTAGTCCGGGGCCTGTAGCAGTCACACCCCTTGTGCCCCCTGCAGTTACCCCCCTGGTTGTGGGACAGAACCTGTAAATGATAAACTGTATTTTCCTGAGAGGTTGTATTCTCTCTCCGCATGTAATGAGAGTGGTCCCTGGTCTCTGGATATGTAGGATGGGGGAGGGGGGACTGCTGTAATTTTACCAGAGGTTTCACAATGCAGGTTTTATGGTGACACGAGGACAATCTGGTGATGACTCCACACTACATAAACACACGCGGCTCATATTGTAAAATGTGTTGGTTTTTTTTATTGAGGAAGGAAAAGAGACTTTCTGGAGCTGAAACGATTGGATGGAAATTTCCAGAGAGAATGCGGCAATAGAAACAAGGGGGCGGAGTTACTGAAACTAATAAAAATGGATGTGTTGCCCATAGCAACCAATCAGATTCCAGCTGTGTATCCAGTGTATTGGAGGAAATGAGAGCTTGAATCTGATTGGCCGCTATGGACAATATCTTCATTACTGCTGTTTAGGAGCCCCCCCATTGTCCCCCTGGAGGTGAAGCCACATTGTGTGCATTCCGGTGTGAATTGGGTTATAGATGAAGCATGTGACACTGGAGATCTGGTTACACGGGTATTTCACAACAAATATTTACCTTAGTTATTCTATCAGTGGAAACTTCTTACAGAGACAGCACAGTCATTACTGAAACTGAACTCGCTTCCTTGGACGCCGCGATTCTCTGGTCAATGCTTCTATGAAGCCGTTCCCCAGCCAGTGATAGATAACAGAGAACAATAGCTGGCACAAGCAGCGGCGAACTCGTCACCTGTACCCTGCGTTACCTCTGCCAGGACGGGAATGTCAGCTCTTCTCTGCCCACATTTACTGTGTTTATGTTATTCCGTTCTTTCCGCCAGAGATGTCTGCGCCGTTAGTTGACAGGAAGGACCAGCGCTGGCGGACAGTATGATCACCGGAAGTGCAGACGGTGCGTGGGAGCCTCTGGCACGGAGAGAGAGATTCCCGTGTGACCGCTACAAACATGCTGGAGTCTACTATAACGGTTTCCTCTACATCCACGCGGGTCGTCAGGATTACCTCCTGGGGGATTTCTGGAGATACAGTATCGGTGAGGTCACTTTTATTCTACTTGTATATAACATTCATGGAGCTGAACAAGGTTTATGTAAAGTTATCATTTAGAGTTGCTCTCCTGTACTCTAAACAAATGCTCTGATTCCTAGTTACAGGACTTCTCCCGTGCTGCACCCACTCCCTGGAATAACCTTCCTCGCCCATTAAGACTATCCTATACTCACTATATATATCAGAGTTATTGTCCAGTTCTCTGTGTCTGCTATCTGCAGGCGATAATGTGGTATAATCCCTGTAATTATCTGGGAATTGATCTTTCCATGTCACCTAAATTGTGTGACAATCACTGTAGTTTAGTGAAGCTTGGGGATTATTGAGCTGTGTGTGTGTGTGACAGATATTTCTCATTCTTACTGTTACATTGTTGAGTTGGGAGAATGTTACAGGTCAGGTTGTTGATCGTGCACAGAATAACGTAATCACGATTTCTCCTCCCACTACAGCGCTCGGCCAATGGGAGCAGCTTCCGTGCAGCAGACAGGCTCCAGAGAAGCTGGAAGGACACTCCATGGTGGCACATCAGGTCAGAGACGTCATCACTGCAGAATAAAATCAGTCTTATTGCAACTACAGAGAACAAAAAAACTCTGGGCTTATGTATCATGTAAAGCTCTGCTCTTATGTATCAATGTAAAGCTCTGCTCTTATGTATCAATGTAAAGCTCTGGGCTTATGTATCATGTAAAGCTCTGGGCTTATGTATCACGATAAATTTGGGAAAGGAGCAAGGAGGAAGAAAGAGGGACTCCTCTGGGGGGATGGACACACAGGGAAAATAATCAAGAAAGGGAGAAAATTGAAGACCCTAAATTATGAACTTGGTAATATTAATCCAATCATATGGTCGATCCATCAAATTAAACCTCATTAGAGAACTATAATATTGTAATCACCAACAACTATATAGAATCATATTTTCAGAATTCACAGTATCCAAATGTATTCTCACATAGACAGTCCATTAAGGACAAGGGATAACAATGAAAATGATGGAGTGAAGATGTCCCAGACGGGTGCGGGAAGCTCTGATCTCGGTGTGGAGCTGTGGAAGGAGGGCCCTCCTGTCCACAGGTATCGGAAAACTGACACGCGTTTCGCATAGCTTGTTCATATCTGAATATCAATTTACATCATTACTGTAATTGAATTGTGAGAAACTGTGAGCACTTCATTTATTTATTGATTATAATTTTGTCAGTCATTCACATGTATTAATTATATATATAACACAACATGGCCTGGCACTCTAGCCATTACTCAGTTACTAATCATGGGGTATATCCAGAACTATGTCCGTCTTCCATAGACGGAGTAATTCAATGAACAATAGCTACTGCGCATGGGTAGTAGTTATTGTACGTAATCTGCGTATCGTTTCGGTCTTTTAGACCGCATATACGCAATCTACGTATCGAAACCTGGCACTCATTACTCAGTTACTAATCATGGGGTATATCCAGAACTATGTCCGTCTTCCATAGACGGAGTAATTCAATGAACAATAGCTACTGCGCATGGGTAGTAGTTATTGTACGTTACGTAAGTATCGTTTCGGTCTTTTAGACCGCATATACGCAATCTACGTATCGAAACGATACGCAGATTACGTACAATAACTACTACCCATGCGCAGTAGCTATTGTTCATTGAATTACTCCGTCTATGGAAGACGGACATAGTTCTGGATATACCCCATGATTAGTAACTGAGTAATGGCTAGAGTGCCAGGCCATGTTGTGTTATATATATAATTAATACATGTGAATGACTGACAAAATTATAATCAATAAATAAATGAAGTGCTCACAGTTTCTCACAATTCAATTACAGTAATGATGTAAATTGATATTCAGATATGAACAAGCTATGCGAAACGCGTGTCAGTTTTCCGATACCTGTGGACAGGAGGGCCCTCCTTCCACAGCTCCACACCGAGATCAGAGCTTCCCGCACCCGTCTGGGACATCTTCACTCCATCATTTTCATTGTTATCCCTTGTCCTTAATGGACTGTCTATGTGAGAATACATTTGGATACTGTGAATTCTGAAAATATGATTCTATATAGTTGTTGGTGATTACAATATTATAGTTCTCTAATGAGGTTTAATTTGATGGATCGACCATATGATTGGATTAATATTACCAAGTTCATAATTTAGGGTCTTCAATTTTCTCCCTTTCTTGATTATTTTCCCTGTGTGTCCATCCCCCCAGAGGAGACCCTCTTTCTTCCTCCTTGCTCCTTTCCCAAATTTATCGTGATACATAAGCCCAGAGCTTTACATGATACATAAGCCCAGAGCTTTACATTGATACATAAGAGCAGAGCTTTACATGATGCATAAAAGCAAAGCTTTACATGATACATAAGCCCAGAGCTTTACACGATACATAAGCCCAGAGCTTTACATTGATACATAAGAGCAGAGCTTTACACGATACATAAGCCCAGAGCTTTACATTGATACATAAGAGCAGAGCTTTACACGATACATAAGCCCAGAGCTTTACATTGATACATAAGAGCAGAGCTTTACACGATACATAAGCCCAGAGCTTTACATTGATACATAAGAGCAGAGCTTTACACGATACATAAGCCCAGAGCTTTACATTGATACATAAGAGCAGAGCTTTACACGATACATAAGCCCAGAGCTTTACATTGATACATAAGAGCAGAGCTTTACACGATACATAAGCCCAGAGCTTTACATTGATACATAAGAGCAGAGCTTTACACGATACATAAGCCCAGAGCTTTACATTGATACATAAGAGCAGAGCTTTACACGATACATAAGCCCAGAGCTTTACATTGATACATAAGAGCAGAGCTTTACACGATACATAAGCCCAGAGCTTTACATTGATACATAAGAGCAGAGCTTTACACGATACATAAGCCCAGAGCTTTACATTGATACATAAGAGCAGAGCTTTACACGATACATAAGCCCAGAGCTTTACATTGATACATAAGAGCAGAGCTTTACACGATACATAAGCCCAGAGCTTTACATTGATACATAAGAGCAGAGCTTTACACGATACATAAGCCCAGAGCTTTACATTGATACATAAGAGCAGAGCTTTACACGATACATAAGCCCAGAGCTTTACATTGATACATAATAGTATTAGAGATGAGAGGTGATAAATAACAGTGTGATAGTAACGCTGGTCAGTATCTGTGTAATAATAGTATTAGAGATGAGGTGATAAATAACATTGTAATATTAACTCTGGTCAGTGTCTGTGTAATAATATGATAAAAGAATTAAAGATGAGAGGTGATAAATAACAGTGTGATAGTAACGCTGGTCAGTATCTGTGTAATAATAGTATTAGAGATGAGGTGATAAATAACAGTGTAATATTAACTCTGGTCAGTGTCTGTGTAATAATATTATAATAGTATTAAAGATGAGAGGTGATAAATAACAGTGTATTAGTAACACTGTTCAGTATCTGTGTAATAATAATAATATAGTATTAGAGATGAGAGGTGATGTCTCCTAGTACAAGTATAAATAACAGTGTAATAGTAACGCTGGTCAATATCTGTGTAATAATATAATAGTATTAGAGATGAGGTGATAGTGTAATAGTAACGCTGGTCAGTGTCTTTGTAATAATATAATAATATTAGAGATGAGGTATAAATACAGTGTAATAGTAAAGCAAAAGTAAAGTATTCTCTCAGCATTCTAATAATAACATTACAATCACTTCCCCTGATATTCATCATTGTTTTACCTAGGTGTAATATTCCACCTTATTTCCTCTTATCTTCACACTCTGGATCTAGTTTTAGATTTATCCCTATCAGAATTGTTCAAATAATTAAAGGTAAGTAGACGTTGTGAAAAGATAAGAAAATGTTCTTAATAATGATAATATAACTTGGTTTTGTTATGATTATTACTAAATAATAATAAGTTATTTTACAAGATAGAGATCCGTTAGAGGAATTTCCCTTTCTTGCGGACTGTGATTATAGAGGATGATGGGGGTAATGATATAGAGGATGGGGGTAGTGATATAGAGAATTTTGAGAGTGATATAGAGGATGGGGGGAGTGATATAGAGGATGGGGGGAGTGATGCACTCGTTGGTCTGTCTTCTGCTTTTGGGCATTTCTGTGACTTCTTGTTTCAAATCAGGAAAAGAGTCTGAAAACTTTAATTGTTTTCGTTATTTACACTCTGATCGCTCAGAACAATCGCTGACATTGGGCCTGATCCAGAGCATTCGCCCGTCGTGCGAATTTTCGTAGAGAACAATCAGTGACATTGTGAACATTTATCTGGGGACGTTTCCTTTTCCTGATCTAACCTTCACTTATCATTAAATCTTTAGTTTCAATTGATATTCCATGTCAGTCATTGTAATATTTATTATTATTCATCTTCTCAGACTTGACGGTTGTTCTTTATTCCACAGAGTTATTTGTAGACATTCAGATACATTTCACTGGCGGTAACAGGTCACATAGAACTGAGCACCACATTATACAGAATACAGCGTCCCATCGAGCACATTCCTCTGTGATAAGAGCTGCGTTCCATTATTATCTGTGTATGTAGAAGGAGGCCGGAATCTCAGACTCCCTGCTAGGATTTTGTATTATGATAATAGTAACTGAATATTTCTGGTGCTGTGTTTCTCTAGGACGTTCTGTATGTATTTGGGGAATGGTGGATTTTGTATTATGATAATAGTAACTGAATATTTCTGGTGCTGTGTTTCTCTAGGACATCCTGTATGTATTTGGGGGAATGGTGGATTTTGGGGCAAACAGACTGAACACTCCACTGTGGATGTACACGATCGGTAAGACGGACACCTCCAATCTTACATGGGGCTGTATAATGACTTGTACGTTGGATGGTTGTGTGACTTTGGATTGGATGAATGGCGACTCTGTCACTCGATAAGCATTGCGCCAGCTCTTATACCGTAGGGTGACAGCACAAGCTGCAGCTGAGCCCAACATAAAGTGCAGATCAATGTAACAGAATGAGATTTTCTTTGTGAGATAAATTCACTTTATTTAAGCCTCACGTCGTCGACCTGTATGAAATAAGCTTTACTTCTCCTGATAGAGGCCATAGTCTTAACACTATTCTCTATGGAGATAAATTCAAACAAACCAAGGAACCTAAAGGGGCTTCATAACGCAGGATTCCTTTTATTAAAAATCTTTTACTGTTAAAGCCACAAGTCCCACAAAAAAACAAAGCGTCAGCAGTGAGAACTAGACTTATTTGTGGGGGACCAATCAGTTTGCTCAATATATTCTAGATCTCCATCGATCGGTCATTGGAAAATTGTTGTTCGTTGCCTTGCATGTTATTACACACTTCTGTATTTGTTTTTTTTACTTATGATACGTGTGATTTTAACTAACGGTAGTAGAAAAGCCTAAATTCCATTGTAGCTCTTACACTGTCACCTGATGGGTATTGAGGACTGTTTAGAACATTGAAAATGATTGCAGAAAAACTGCAGAATATTTTTATTTTCTTCTTCTATTTTCATTAATCAGACACAAGAAAGTGGCATGAATTCAAGGCTGTGACAGGTAAATGTACAAATTTCTATTAAATACATTCCGAGTTCCTCAGGGGCGGGGCTAAAAAGATTTAACGTTATTATCTGTTTCAGGAGTCCAGGCCAACAAACCGTAAGGGACACAGTGCAGTCGTGTACCAGTGCGGCATGTTCATCTATGGAGGATACTTTGATATTGAAGGAGCGGTGGAGGAACTCTGGGTGTTTTATTTTGGTAAATGTTTACACTTATTGGGTGTAGCTTCTATTTCATACAATACAGCCGTAAACATGTCTCCAAAATGGAGGAAAGGGAGAGGATCCCAGTGACGAGCGATCTGATTATCGATATCCTCTATTATTCCAGATACACAGAAATGGTCGCAGCTCAGCCCTCGCACCCATGGGACCGGCCCAGGGCCTCGGCACGGACACTCCTGTGCTGTACACAATGCAGCGATGTATCTGTTTGGGGGGCTGAAGAATATGGCCGAACAGAACGATTTCTGGAGGTTTGATTTCCGGAGACACAACTGGTCAAACATCAAAACCAGGCAGGTCCCGTGGCCCCCAAGAATCTGTACCTTTAGTGGCCATGAGGGAGGGTTCCTGGGAATAGGGAGCAACTGTGCAAAGGTCACTTCATCTCTCAATGGTTTCCAGTTACATAATAAGGGTAGAAATTGCATCTAAAGCTTCATCTGGAGTCTGGTGCAGGTGTATTGGTTCCAGAGTATCGCTCGTAGCCATCCATCCCTAGACCCCCTACCTTAAGATTTCCAATGCATCCTCTCTTAAGTCTGGATAGGGGAACGGGCTTGTAGTCTCCTTCATTGTATAGGTCGTAGGTGCTCACAAAGCAGCCATGTTCTTGAAGTCTGGGTCCGCTCCCTTAATCTTATAGCCGCAGGATGTTGTCTCTGTGTAAAGTTGTCTTCTGAATTCTGTCTTGTTTATTCACAGCTCTGGTCCTCCAAAAATGGTCGGCCATGCGTCGGTCATCCACCAGGGCTGTCTGTGGCTGGTTGGGGGAGGGCTACCGGCTCGTACCCCTACCAGTAATTTGTGGAAGTATCATTTTACCTCTCGGACCTGGAAGAGAATCTCCAGAGAGCTGGACAGCGTGAACTGCGCCAGGATGTATCACTGCGTCATCGCCGTGAGCGCTAAATCCAGGCCAACGTCGCTTCATGGTGAGAGCGCAGAGACATCCGAGTGCGATACAGATAAACGGTATTTTACGCAGCCCTGGAGCTCCAATAAAGTGGCTTCAATCTCTCCCCCCGACCTCATCGAGATGGAAACGTTTAACCCGCGTCCGATCAGCCCTATGTTCTGCTCCTGCTCTTTCTCCTCCACTGCCCATCCGGAGGAGCGCCACCTCCTGGCCAGCTATGAGAACGAATCTTTCACATACCTCGGAGACGATATGGAAGCAGAATATCCGCAGACGGTTGTGCAGAGCCGGAGACCCTCCGAGAGTCGGGATTTTCTGCTAGTTGTAGGCGGAAAACCCCTCTCCAGACATTGCAACATCTCAACGCACCAGATTTACCTGGACTGATGGGGAATCCAGGGCTATGCCGCTGTTTGTTACCATGTAACATGGATGCATGAAACGTTGCAGGTGCTACCCGGTGTAGTGTCGCCAAGGTGACGGGTTAAGTGTATAAGTGCTGCGTTTACAGAGCTCGGATCAATAGCCTCAATGGACGCTTGGGGAAACACGGATCCGTAAAAATTCCCTTCACGTCCGCTGTGCTTCCAGTTGTTTACAGAGAAAAATCTCCCTGTGCATTGTGAGGGTCTTTAATAAGGCGATAAGCCCAGGAATAGCGGCTGCTTTGCACTTACAGTTTAACATTTAGATATTTATGCAGCAACATTGTAACCATCTGGATTCTACAATACACAATGGCGGCAGAGACGGTCTGTTATAACCTATTTTATGCAAAAGATGAACATGGACGATACAGAGGATCCTCTCCTGCATTTACCCCTCCTCTGGGCTGGGATCTAGGTCCCTGTACCCCTGGGGGGTAATTTAGAGCTGCAGTCCAAAGACCGCTTCATCTGCTCCGATGGATAGCTCTGAGGAGTGGATCCAGTGGTCGGGTGCCAGGAGTCTTCTGGAGTAAAGATGTGATGAATACGCAGCGGGATCTGGAGCAGTGAGTGGTTAATAGCACCACAGATGTTTTATTTTGAGCTTCCATAGTATTTATTGTTTTTTGCACATTTTCATCTTGCAGAAATGAACATTTAGCGCTGAATATACCAGTCTGTGGGAAACAAAAAAAAATGGTGCCAAAATGCTGGTAATGTAGGAATATGCTTATTATTATTACGGTTATGAAGCTGTAGCTGCACATTAATAGCATCCTCCCTTCTTTTCTGTTGCTGGATTTCAGTCCTCGGAGGGTTACAGTCCCCCGGGGATGCGGAAACAGCGGCGGTCTTAGGTATTATAACCGCTGCCATCTCCACGACAGCCACACAGTCATCGCCAGCGTTTACAGCTGTGTCGGGAGATTCTAATATGACAATTTTCACAACTCCCCAAAGGAAACACAGCAAACAAGAACGCAGAGCTCACACTCCATTAGAGAGGCCACAGAGCGTGTTCACCGGGACACGGTATTTTTATGTTTCTACAATAACAACATAAAAGCATTTTCTAGGGCAGGATTCTTCATGGTCAATGTAGAATAAGCGTTAGTGTTTTAGATGCATTTGCTAAGAGCTGATGTCCGATGATGCTCTTCTCTCCTCCTGGTGCTGTCCGTGGCATTCGCTCCCAGCATGCCTTGCCAGGTGACAGCTGCACCACGGACTGACATTACAGACATACATCTCTCCCTGCACAAGCAAAGGCTATTTCAGGTTTAATATCTGCAGAGTCATTGGATAGTCAATAGCTCCATATGTACAGAGGAAATTAAACTTGCAAATGGATTTCTGCCGGGCGGGTGTAAAGAGAGACAAATGACCATTTCTAATTGTGTAGCACCGAAAAACATCTTCTGTAATAGTCTGATTATAGCCACAATCTGTGGTCACAGTACACAGTACTCCAGAGCCATGTCATACAAGGTCTTGCCAATATCTTTCTATGATAAAGGTTTTAAACTTCTGCCTTTTAAAGCAACTTATACTCAACATGTTCAATGTGAAGTTTAAGTCGTCTGTCATATAACGTGCCAAACATAACAATATAATGTTTGATAACTGAATAATAAAAGTTTGACATTTTAAACATTTAATTTAAAAGTCAGCAAATTCCGCAGGAATTGTCCAATCCACAGCAGCAAAGCGACAGTGCAGTCAGCATTGTTGTCTCAGATTGAGGGGGATCATGGGATTTATTGCTCCAGGTCCCTATCTGTGTGGCGTTTGTATGGTTGTGTGTGTTTAGGTTTGCGGAATTTAGATCGTTAGCTCCCAGAGTTCAAGGGTGGATACCATAGAATCCTTTGCCTCTGTAACAATATAAAGTGTTCTAAACCTTTCTATATGAATAAAGTCTTATTAACAAGACACAGGCTCTGCTAATGGTGACATTAAACATTAACATTCTGCATTTTACAAACCTGGAAACACAGAATTTGCTGCCCAAATATGTCCTGGAACGTGTTGGCAATCACAATGGTCCATCTCATGGTAGCTGTAGATTAAAATCATTGGGCCCAAGGGACATCTGACTTTAACATGATTGGTTCCCCAAGATTTAAATAAAAATGGGATAAATTTGGCGGCATTATACGCAAGTTATATCCACTCCCCTCACACGCTGGGACTTCCGCCGGCCTGTGGCTGCAAAGAGTTTTACAATTCATATATCCAGAAATGCTAGGAAAGGGAGAGGTCTGGATGGTACAGAGAGGGAACAGCTAAGAGGGAACGCCCACTTGTGAACTTAGCCCCGCCCCTCCATCAGTATCACTCCTCTTAATTCTAGAGGAGTGGAAATAGGTTACAGTCAGCACAGATATATGAACAGACACAGGGCACAAAAGCTGAGGGAAACCGGCCCGTCAGTATAAGCAACATAGGAATTTTTCTTATCCGACTCACCAGGACGACGAATAAAAATCCGGCACACATTGTAAAGTGCTACACTGACAATATAAAACCTGTTATAATATAAATCCAGAATACAGTGCGTTATAAAACTGGCGAATGAAGGAGACGTCACAATTTAGTTTTTGTTATATATTTAAAGAGTGTATCACAAATGATCTGTGCATTACAAACCAGAGTCGCTCCATGTCTGGAAAACTGGCGCTAAGATCAGGGCGCAAGGACTAAAAACGAAGTGAAAAAATACAAGAACAAGCGCCATAAAAATAAGTTACGTTTTCATCTACAGAAAAACTTTTACACATTAAAACAGAGTAAAAATACCAATTAGTGTTTAAAAATAGAAACCAGTAAAAATAAATTCATATTTCACATTTTGTGCAGTCTGATCAGGACAACAAAGAAAACCCCAAAAGTAAGACCGAGCCGTGCGGAAACCAGGGTGATCCAGAATCCAGAGTCAGACCCGCAGCATTGGGAATGATCCAGAGTCAGACCCGCAGCATTGGGAATGATCCAGAGTCAGACCGGCTACAGTGTGACAGATAAATAGTTAGACCGGCTACAGTGCGACAGATAAATAGTCAGACCGGCTACAGTGTGACAGATCCATAGCCAGGCCGGCTACAGCGTGACAGATCCATAGCCAGGCCGGCTACAGTGTGACAGATCCATAGCCAGGCCGGCTACAGCGTGACAGATAAATAGTCAGGCCGGCTACAGTGTGACAGATCCATAGCCAGTCCGGCTACAGTGTGACAGATCCATAGCCAGTCCGGCTACAGTGTGACAGATCCATAGTCAGTCCGGCTACAGTGTGACCGATCCGGCCACATGGCTACAGTATCAGAGGACAGAGATGATGTGGTTCCATATTAGTATAACTGGTATTTCAGGAAAGATTTTCACAGCATGTATTGAGGCCTAATCACAGTGCCCTTTATACAGAGTACACATGTGCATTAATAGACTGCAAACTCCTGTATATATAACTCCAGTGACCTCTATATAACATCAGTTCTGATTGGGTGTGATAATAACCCAGCTTTCTCCACTCTCTATGTAGCTACAGCTTATTGCAGACATTTCTTATATTTCTGCCTGGAGAGAAGACCAAAAATTTGGGGACTTTTACAGAGGGGGAAAAGTGTTTTCATTTTCTTACTCTCATCGTAAAGATGGAGCAATTCTTCCATACATGGATCACATCACCAGCCATACATGCTACGTCCCTGCATTACTGTATAAACGTGCGTCACGCGGGTTCCCTGCAGCTGATAGGCTGCAACTATCCCGGACGCTCACTGAGGTCACATATAAAAAGGCCTTTAAGATATGATCTGCAGATCACAGACTAGGCCAAGCCAGCCTGTGGCTATTCAGGCGCTGTGAAACTACAAGTCCCAGCATGCTCTATCTGCATAGGCATAGTGGATGCCTAACAAAGCATGCTGGGAGTTGTAGTTTCACAACACCAGGAGAGCCACGGCTTGTCCAGGCTGGTCATAGACTGTTAACACTAGAAATACACCAAGATACCTACAACAACCAATCACCTTCCTATCACACACTACAACCAGCAAATCACAGGCGAGTTACCCGCCATGACACCTCCTTGGTCCCTACAAGGGATTCAGCACCTGTGTGAGTTCAAATTCAGCGGACCCCAGAGTAGTTCTGTAATAAGTAATGTATGGGGGGGGGGGCGCGATGGGGGATCTACCAATCAGAGGCCTCAGGTACAAGATTCCACACAACATTGTTAGAAAAGTTCCAGGTGAGCAAATTCTTCCACCTTGATCCAGGTATCAGCTCCAAACATCGACACCAACACCGTCCAGTCCATAAACTCAGTGCAGAGTTCCTGGGCCAAGGCTCTGTCTACGCAGCAACACGCGGCCCGGTGCAGCTACTGTGGAATGTGTTACACGCAGGGACGGCAGTAGGAAAATTCCAGTGTACCATAGAAAACAACGCAGCTGGGAGGAGTCTGACGTCACTGTCCTCATCAGGGCTCCGTCCACCCAGAACGCCGATCCGGAAGCTCAGAGCTCTGTGGTCAGCAGACAGCGAGGACGGACGGCTTCCACGGCAATCACAGCGCTGAAACACAAACACGCACATCTTATCCCCAGACTGGACGCTGGTTTCTACCCTCCGCAAAGATCACTTTAAAACGAGATCCGACGCGACATAACCCCCATCACAGCCCTCTCTCACCTCGTGCCGTCATTGGAAGCCTTCACACCAGACGCATCCATCACGGTATTGAGGACTTTAGCCGGCAGACCCGTCTCTCCTGCGAGACGACCGTTAGATACAGATCCACTCTGAGGAGGGAGAGAAAGCGTTATTGCAGCTCCCCTCTATCCTCCGCCAGCACCCGGATTATATAATAAAGCCCCAGGTCTGCCGCATGGGCGCATACAGCTAATTTATTAAACAAACATTCTTATGTTAAGTAACAAAACTTGCACTTACCGGAATCAGCCAGCGGGGGGCAGTGGTTGAGGGGGAAGGGACCTAGAGAGAACACACAAGTCAGCATGTTTGGCTATGTGTTGGATCAGTGAAACTTGCGAGAGGGGCTACAGGCAGTTACCGGAGGGATGGCGTCCGTCAGGTCGATAAGGTTCTCAGTCAGTGATGCCAGAAGCTTATCCAGGTCTTCGGTTGCACTCTGCAATAATGAACGTGAAAACACCCACAATTATATACACAGAAAAGAGGGCGACAACTAAACTCCACCCAGTGTGACCTGACCACGCCCACATCCGATAAACACCGCCCACTTTATGCAGAAAACAGGCCGACAGATGAGGGTTTGTTCAGATAAGAATGGTTTATCTTCCCGTGCTCCGATGTGTAAGAGCAGGGAACAGTCGTGTATATTGCGCCACATTCCCCATCGGCCTCTCGTTATGTTGGTTACATGCAGCAGATAATAATAATGGCGATGATCTGTTTACTCTGTAGGTGTGGCGTATGAGACGTCTCTAAGGGGCTGCCGGTCACAATGATTACCCAGAGATACTCTGCACAGGGTGTATACCGCCATTGTCCTCCCAATACACAGTATACATAACTCCAGTAACCCGGATACCTTTATCCCAGACGCCTCCTCCGGCGCAGGGACACTGCCCGATGTCGCAGCATTTTCACGTTTAGATTCTTTCAGTTCCTGACTCCCAAAATTTCTAATACATAAAAATACAAAATCATCATTAAGAAACTGGATGAATAATCACCAATAACGAAGACATATTGTCACAAATATGGGTCAGGTGAGGTGATCCTGAGGTTCAGGTCTGAAGGAATTTGCTAGCACTGACACACACACAGATCTCAAACATAAGGACATTGCCAGGAATACAGGAGATGCTGGAGATCTGGGTACAAAGAGAGGGAACGCAACAACGCCACCTAAGAGGGAACATCAGATTGGCGCGTGTCAGATATTGGCTAGTAGTGGTGTGTGCCCGGATTGGTGGGTACAGGGTAGATGGCGTGTATCTGGTATAGGCGGGTAGATGGTGTGTGCCTGGATTGGTGGGTACAGGGTAGACAGCGTGTGTTCGATATAGGCAAGTAGAGGGTGTGTGCACGGACTGGCGGGGGCGGGGGGGGGGGGGTGGGTTCAGCTACAGCGCCCCCTGCCCCAGGAAGCTACAGCGCCCCCTGCCCCAGGAAGCTACAGCGCCCCCTGCCCCAGGAAGCTACAGCGCCCCCTGCCCCAGGAAGCTACAGCGCCCCCTGCCCCAGGAAGCTACAGCGCCCCCTGCCCCAGGAAGCTACAGCGCCCCCTGCCCCAGGAAGCTACAGCGCCCCCTGCCCCAGGAAGCTACAGCGCCCCCTGCCCCAGGAAGCTACAGCGCCCCCTGCCCCAGGAAGCTACAGCGCCCCCTGCCCCAGGAAGCTACAGCGCCCCCTGCCCCAGGAAGCTACAGCGCCCCCTGCCCCAGGAAGCTACAGCGCCCCCTGCCCCAGGAAGCTACAGCGCCCCCTGCCCCAGGAAGCTACAGCGCCCCCTGCCCCAGGAAGCTACAGCGCCCCCTGCCCCAGGAAGCTACAGCGCCCCCTGCCCCAGGAAGCTACAGCGCCCCCTGCCCCAGGAAGCTACAGCGCCCCCTGCCCCAGGAAGCTACAGCGCCCCCTGCCCCAGGAAGCTACAGCGCCCCCTGCCCCAGGAAGCTACAGCGCCCCCTGCCCCAGGAAGCTACAGCGCCCCCTGCCCCAGGAAGCTACAGCGCCCCCTGCCCCAGGAAGCTACAGCGCCCCCTGCCCCAGGAAGCTACAGCGCCCCCTGCCCCAGGAAGCTACAGCGCCCCCTGCCCCAGGAAGCTACAGCGCCCCCTGCCCCAGGAAGCTACAGCGCCCCCTGCCCCAGGAAGCTACAGCGCCCCCTGCCCCAGGAAGCTACAGCGCCCCCTGCCCCAGGAAGCTACAGCGCCCCCTGCCCCAGGAAGCTACAGCGCCCCCTGCCCCAGGAAGCTACAGCGCCCCCTGCCCCAGGAAGCTACAGCGCCCCCTGCCCCAGGAAGCTACAGCGCCCCCTGCCCCAGGAAGCTACAGCGCCCCCTGCCCCAGGAAGCTACAGCGCCCCCTGCCCCAGGAAGCTACAGCGCCCCCTGCCCCAGGAAGCTACAGCGCCCCCTGCCCCAGGAAGCTACAGCGCCCCCTGCCCCAGGAAGCTACAGCGCCCCCTGCCCCAGGAAGCTACAGCGCCCCCTGCCCCAGGAAGCTACAGCGCCCCCTGCCCCAGGAAGCTACAGCGCCCCCTGCCCCAGGAAGCTACAGCGCCCCCTGCCCCAGGAAGCTACAGCGCCCCCTGCCCCAGGAGACTACAGCGCCCTCTGCCGCACTGTGAGTAGACGATGCCAGTACCACGTCACACTTTCTCACCTTCTGATTCGCTTCCACCTGAGCTTTCAGGATGTTGCTCTTTATATCACTCGGTGCCCAGATTGGAGCAGACGCTGGAGCTTCAACCGTGTTATTCAAACACTTCTCCATCAGCTTCACAGAGTCCTCCTACAGCAAGAAGGACGGGACAGGTCAGAGAGGCGATTACATAGAGGATAGGACAGGTCAGAGGCGTCAGAGAGGCGATTACATAGAGGACGGGACAGGTCAGAGAGGAAAGTTGCACTGTGTTGGAAAGTTGCACCGTGTTGGAAAGTTACACCGTACATTCACACACACACACCCACACCCATCCACACCCATCCATACATTCACACACACCCATCCATCCATCCATTCACACACACCCATCCATCCATTCACACACACCCATCCATCCATTCACACCCATCCATTCACACACACCCATCCATTCACACACACCCATCCATTCACACACACCCATCCATTCACACTCATCCATCCATTCACACTCATCCATCCATTCACACTCATCCATCCTGCAGGAATAAGAGAATATCTGAAGTCTGTAAAGCAGTTAGACATCTGCAGCTGGGGAGCATAAAGAGGTGCTGGAGCGTCTGTGTAGTGAGAACTAACTACGATTTGGACGACATTAATGTAACCCGTCAGAATAACACACAGCTGCCCCATGAGAGGTAAACACAGGGAGTCAGTAATATCGCTAGTAAGAAGCAGCCAATGTCCTGTCCTTACACCACACGTCGTGGATAGAAGACTGCTGTGCATCACGCGTTATGCATCTCACCATGGACTAGTTACGTTCCATGTTGCCGATATCCCCCCAGTCTCTCGGGTTATAGCCGTGTTGGGGTCTGCTCCAGTCATGTCCTGTTAGTGGTCTCCCCCCACCAGTGACTGATATCAGGCAATAGCCGGTCGGGTAAGTGGGTGGTGCCATTAAGATCCTGTGCTAGAGGCGTTTGTACAGGGCCCCTCCCTTTCCCATGTACCTGCTTGCTCACATTCACGTGGAGATGTAATCTTAGCGGAGGAGCAGCCACGTTCCCGTCATCCAGATTGTTTAGTTTCACATCTTCAGAGGCTGGAAAACAAAAGCAGAAGGTTAATCCGTGACCCCAGTGACCCGTTACGTCCCAGCTTTCTTCCTGATCTTTCCTATGTCAGCAATTTACATCACTACATGTACACAACAAAGCTGTAACTAAAATCTGCTGCTATTACCAGCAATACAGAGTCTGAGAGATTGCCATCAGCTGAATGAACCCGTCCTGTCTTCACATAGCACAGAGTAAGTATGCACTGAGTGCGTCATCTCCGTAGTGAACCTATGCTCGGTGCCATCCTATATTCCCCTCACAACAGCGGCACTTTTACACCCTGGACAGTGCTACAGAGGAAACACTAACTACAAGAACTTTTTTATTACCCTAAACATGAAACTAAGCCTAAAAGGTCAATGCTGGAAACTAAACAGCTGCTGGAAATGACCGATTAGATTTCATAACACCTGGAGACCCGACATGCTGCAGCAGCAGGTTCCTGACATAACACTTATCACATTCGATCACCACGGACATCTATAATAACTTATGACGTGCCGCTTACCTGGCGCAATTTCTGGCTGCTCTGGAGGAACTTCCTCTAAGCAGGGATTGAAGAAAGCCAGGACGCCGGAGTCCAATCCCGGCACTGGACTTGTGAAGACCGGAAGAGGCAGATCATCGTCCACTTTGCTTTCCAGTAGATCCCGGCTATCAATTAAGCCAACAAAGCTGTGGGAGCAGCAAGGTGCAAAAGTTAGCATATGGAGACTGTGCCACGCGGTATCACCATATCCACCCAGAATACCCATCCTGCCTGACTCGCTGGTATAGCCGGGAGGACCGTTTCATAGAGGTAACTTCTATAGAATGATACACTACAACCAGACTCCAGAAATGTGCAATGAAGGGATTCACTATGATGCACTGTACAATATGAAACCGGAGCAGAGCTTTCTGTACGCATGTGGCATTAACTGCCCAACTTCATAGCGTTTCACTGTCCAGGATTATTAGAGGGCACAGGAGCTGCATGTTTTCCCACCAGTGTTGATCTCTTTCACTAAACTTCAGAAACAAGGGGAGAGAGATGACTGGTTCCCAGCAATCTGCGTCCCCACTAATTCAAAGGCATGAAACTTTCATCTTATATTAGTGACGTCCGAGTGTTACGGACACATTATAGATATAGGTTTCTCTAGAACAGACAGCAGTAGTGTCCATAACAAGAGGGGGTTCAGGGATGGAAGATGGCGTTCATAGCTTCACCCCACTTCAATAACACTGAGGTTACATCTGTTTTGGAAGCACCGTTCATTCTGGGAATAGATAAAAGCAGGACTTTACCTTTCAGTAGACACAATGCTCTCCTGTGTATAGGTGTCCTATATCCCATATTATAGTGTACACAATAGGTTAACGTTACATTACTCCAACAAGGTCAGCCTGGACAGTGTACATGTGTGTTCAGTGCACAAATATCCGCAGCCATCCTGTGCAGGGACTCTCCATGTAGACAGACTGCGATGCTCGCAGTAACTCCCCTCCGAGATGCAGTCCAGGTCTGTCCACAGTTTTGAATAGAAGTGTTCAGATCGGTACCTCCAACAATGGCGCCCTCTGCAGGAAAGCCAATGTGCTGCAGCTCGGTGTCCAGGGTTCCCAGACCAGGATTCCATTTTAGCTCAGATTTTATAGATTACAGCAGAGAGGACGTATATGCGAGGGCTGCCGTATAACACAAGGACTTCTCCTGAGCACTGGAAGTCAAGGCTGTAAAGGACTTTATTTGAATATCTTTCTATATAAAGCCGCTAGATTATGCAGCGCTGTACAGAGAATCAGATCTAACTACAGAAACAAACGTTCGGATTTATTGAAATCATTGCATTTTCTGCCGTCCGCTTTAAGGCAAAGAGCAAAAAGACAAGAAACACCCCAATAATACAGAAGAGACAATCCTGCCGGAACAGAGGCATCCAGGCGACTGGACAGCAAGTAACAGAACAATCCACATTATATATACAGTGTAGTGTACGGTTATATCCCAGGTGACCCATCATGAAATGTCTAAACCTATACCGCTCTAGTAACAGTTATCCAGTATTCCCGCACTATTGCCCCTCACAGGGGCTGGTAAACTACAAGTTCCAGGACACTTCAACTGCACAGGCACAGCGAACACTTGACAGAGCATGCTGGGATTTGTAGTTTCACAGGTTGGTCAGGCATGATCTAGAATGTATATTCTTATGGTCAGGATCCTCTAGCCGGTGTCTAATATCTCTCACCTCTTATCGGCCATGCATAATCTATTGTGCATCTACTGTGACTTGTACCATCGTGTGTTATTGTGTATAGTATATTCACGTTGCAGTTATTGTGTATATTGTATTTATGGTGTAGTAATTATGTATAGTGTATGGTGTAGTAATTATGTACACTGTATCGTGTAGTTATTTATACTGTATTCATATTGCAGTTATTTATACTGGTTGCAGTAATTAATTACTATTATGTCAGGCAAAGCAGAATCATAGTAGATATTAAAGATGGTGACAGTAACACTGATTGTTCATCCAGCACATAGGGATAATCTGTGACCAGGAATCGCCATTGAATAAATTGTTCTTTTTGTCGTTGCAGACAAGAAATCTGTCGTTTTAAGCCATCTGTGGTCCTTATAAAAGCGTCTATAAATCCGTCATGGAGAGTCCCTGGAGCTCAATCGGTTTCCCAGAATTCTTTGCGTTCTGCTGGTAAACGAAGCGGGTGTAGCTAGTGTCTGCTAGCAGCGTAGACGGGGACTGCGCCTTCCAGTGATTTCCGCCATCTTGTGCGGCAGTGACGGGCCTGCGTTTTTAGAGTAAAATCAATGCTAAGGAGGCTGATAAGAAACAAAAAAAAAACAAAAAACAAGGAAGCGAAAGAAAATGCGATGAGAACGGACCTGCAACCAGAACACCAGGAAGCGGAGCGTAGGCAAGATGGAGGAAAACGCAGCAATGGCGAATCTTAGACGATTACAGATAATCCATCATTTCTTCCAGGATTGGAATGAGCCACAGAAAATCATTCAGGTTTCTGTGTATTAATAGATCATCAGCAAATGAAGAGTCAATCAAGGGTCACAGCGATCATTATTGACCCACTCTAGATGGTCAAATAATCAAGAATCCCCCAAATCACTGGGGTAAAGCTGAGAAGCGACAGAGCAGCAAGGAGCACTTAGGACTCAGAAGCCCCGGAGGAGAAGACGATCCGGTATGACGCAAGCTTTATAGAACATGGATACCAGTAAATCATCACCTGATATCCAAACCAGGATCCACCACCAAAGCCAGCAAACACCCCCCAGCCCCCTCTCCCACACACCACCCATCACCAGAAGCCTCAGGCAAGAGCCCATCACAGCACCATAGAGAAATAGCAGAAAGCCAGCAAGTGGCACACGCTCAGAATAAGGGACATTTTACACAAGAAAACAAAACACAAACTATTTTCTAATAGCAAAACACAAAGTGATGCAAAGCATCTGTGTAAGTTCTAGGTGTTCTTGCAATACAGGCCTGAAGTATATAAACGTCTTGTATGATCTCTCTATCAATCTCTCCGGAGCTTTAATCCTCTTTATTAAAGCTCACTAACGCTCCTCACACCCCTCGATCTCCCTTGTTCCTCTAGATTGTAAGCGCTTAGAATCTGCCCTAGTTCCCTTATCCTGGACCTGATTCACAGATAAGAAAATGCGGCTTTTTAGGTGCGTATATGTAGGAAGCGATATAACGCACAGGCGTAGTAACCTAACATACGCAATTTACGTAGGACTTAAGAACGGGACAGCTCTGAATCACCTTTATCAACCTCTTTCCTCAAGGTTCGTAATGATTTAAGAATGAAGGGGCGTGGCGGAAAAACTTAGGAAGGAAGATAAGAAGAGTGGGGGGAGGGAGACATTTATATGAGGAAATCTGGGCGCGGTTAGGCAAAAAGGTTCTTAATTAGCCCCCCTACACACGCAACTAAGAACCTAAACATAAGGGAGCCCTATGGCATTCGTAAGTCAGTTAAGAAGCTGAATACCAGGTGCGTCTGAATCATTCTTAAGTGTGAATACAGTCCCCTCTCCCTCAGCGTCTGACCCATCTGCTGCCGCCATCTTCCCGGCCACGGGATCCCCTGGCACTGGTTTTGCTCTACCCCCTGATGTATTTATGTAGACGTCGTTACGCTGGGATCTACACTGTTCTGCCCTGTTAGGATGCATGTACGGCCCTGTGTCCCCTATATATCATGTCTAAGCTGTGGGACAGCGATCACACCTCTGCTTATATCCACAATTAATAGAACTACAAGACAGACAAACCATTTCTTTTCTGCGTGGTTGGCGCCCGGACTCCTCGGAAGGTTCTCTATCTCAACCAGGACAGGTTCTGTAGGTAAAGAGGGAACTACCGGGACAGACGGCTTTCCGCTCCAGACCTGGAGATTGACAGAGAGTCAGGAACAGACATGGACAATTAACAAAAGACATTAATCAAAGGTTCTGACCTAGGACTACATCACAAGGATAAGGATCTATAGGGTGAGGCTGCAGCCGCGTCACTAGGAGAGTGCGGAACACACCAAGGGACCGCCTCAGGAGGGGTGATGATGGCTGCACAGCTAGCCAGAGACTCTTGGTTACCTTTAAGCAGTGCAGCCTCATGGTGTGCAAGGAATTAGAGGTGGAAACATGCGATTGCACTACTTAAAGGCAAGCAGTGCAGCCATCAGATTATTAACAGTGATGGACACTAGTCCTCTCCGTATATATCTCAGCTGCAGCAGCTCCAATGAAGGAGAGAGCGTCACAGAAAGGTGAAGAAGCAGAGAGACGAAAGGAAGAAGATAAGTCATTTAGGCTCTAAAGCAATAAATTGGGAGATGGGCAGGGACTGGAGAGAAAGTATGATTGGAGACATACAAGGGCATGGAGAAGGGATGACTGGAGACATACAAGGGCGTGGCGAAGGGATGACTGGAGACATACAAGGGCGTGGCGTAGGGATGACTGGAGACATACAAGGGCGTGGAGAAGGGATGACTGGAGACATACAAGGGCGTGGAGAAGGGATGACTGGAGACATACAAGGGCGTGGAGAAGGGATGACTGGAGACATACAAGGGCGTGGAGAAGGGATGACTGGAGACATACAAGGGCGTGGAGAAGGGATGACTGGAGACATACAAGGGCGTGGAGAAGGGATGACTGGAGACATACAAGGGCGTGGAGAAGGGATGACTGGAGACATACAAGGGCGTGGAGAAGGGATGACTGGAGACATACAAGGGCGTGGAGAAGGGATGACTGGAGACATACAAGGGCGTGGAGAAGGGATGACTGGAGACATACAAGGGCGTGGAGAAGGGATGACTGGAGACATACAAGGGCGTGGAGAAGGGATGACTGGAGACATACAAGGGCGTGGAGAAGGGATGACTGGAGACATACAAGGGCGTGGAGAAGGGATGACTGGAGACATACAAGGGCGTGGAGAAGGGATGACTGGAGACATACAAGGGCGTGGAGAAGGGATGACTGGAGACATACAAGGGCGTGGAGAAGGGATGACTGGAGACATACAAGGGCGTGGAGAAGGGATGACTGGAGACATACAAGGGCGTGGAGAAGGGATGACTGGAGACATACAAGGGCGTGGAGAAGGGATGACTGGAGACATACAAGGGCGTGGAGAAGGGATGACTGGAGACATACAAGGGCGTGGAGAAGGGATGACTGGAGACATACAAGGGCGTGGAGAAGGGATGACTGGAGACATACAAGGGCGTGGAGAAGGGATGACTGGAGACATACAAGGGCGTGGAGAAGGGATGACTGGAGACATACAAGGGCGTGGAGAAGGGATGACTGGAGACATACAAGGGCGTGGAGAAGGGATGACTGGAGACATACAAGGGCGTGGAGAAGGGATGACTGGAGACATACAAGGGCGTGGAGAAGGGATGACTGGAGACATACAAGGGCGTGGAGAAGGGATGACTGGAGACATACAAGGGCGTGGAGAAGGGATGACTGGAGACATACAAGGGCGTGGAGAAGGGATGACTGGAGACATACAAGGGCGTGGAGAAGGGATGACTGGAGACATACAAGGGCGTGGAGAAGGGATGACTGGAGACATACAAGGGCGTGGAGAAGGGATGACTGGAGACATACAAGGGCGTGGAGAAGGGATGACTGGAGACATACAAGGGCGTGGAGAAGGGATGACTGGAGACATACAAGGGCGTGGAGAAGGGATGACTGGAGACATACAAGGGCGTGGAGAAGGGATGACTGGAGACATACAAGGGCGTGGAGAAGGGATGACTGGAGACATACAAGGGCGTGGAGAAGGGATGACTGGAGACATACAAGGGCGTGGAGAAGGGATGACTGGAGACATACAAGGGCGTGGAGAAGGGATGACTGGAGACATACAAGGGCGTGGAGAAGGGATGACTGGAGACATACAAGGGCGTGGAGAAGGGATGACTGGAGACATACAAGGGCGTGGAGAAGGGATGACTGGAGACATACAAGGGCGTGGAGAAGGGATGACTGGAGACATACAAGGGCGTGGAGAAGGGATGACTGGAGACATACAAGGGCGTGGAGAAGGGATGACTGGAGACATACAAGGGCGTGGAGAAGGGATGACTGGAGACATACAAGGGCGTGGAGAAGGGATGACTGGAGACATACAAGGGCGTGGAGAAGGGATGACTGGAGACATACAAGGGCGTGGAGAAGGGATGACTGGAGACATACAAGGGCGTGGAGAAGGGATGACTGGAGACATACAAGGGCGTGGAGAAGGGATGACTGGAGACATACAAGGGCGTGGAGAAGGGATGACTGGAGACATACAAGGGCGTGGAGAAGGGATGACTGGAGACATACAAGGGCGTGGAGAAGGGATGACTGGAGACATACAAGGGCGTGGAGAAGGGATGACTGGAGACATACAAGGGCGTGGAGAAGGGATGACTGGAGACATACAAGGGCGTGGAGAAGGGATGACTGGAGACATACAAGGGCGTGGAGAAGGGATGACTGGAGACATACAAGGGCGTGGAGAAGGGATGACTGGAGACATACAAGGGCGTGGAGAAGGGATGACTGGAGACATACAAGGGCGTGGAGAAGGGATGACTGGAGACATACAAGGGCGTGGAGAAGGGATGACTGGAGACATACAAGGGCGTGGAGAAGGGATGACTCACTGCCCTATCAGACGGGAGCACCCACCCGCCACTATACTCTGACCCCATACTGGGCAATGACTCCCATCCGTCTGAGTGGAGCCACGAGCCCAGACTGATGCCATTCATCACGCTTCTTGTTGACCACAAAAGGGGCCAGGCTTTGACCAAATATGGTCATTTAGGGGCAAGAGAGGGTGGAGTCTGGGCAGATAAGGGGGCGGGGCTTATTTGGGAAGTGAAATGAGTTGGGATACTTACTTAGAGAGGTCGGGTCTGCCCGCATGGGCTATAAACAGAGGAAAAAAGGTTAAAATAAACAGAAAAAACTTCAAGCAGGATTTATAGTGTTAATGTAAACAGGATTTATAGCGTGTGTAGGATAAAAGCCCTTTATAAGCCCAGATACATGGTTGAGCTATTTGTACGCACCAATCACTATGCAACGTCCCCGTCTACTGGCTGAACGCTCTGGCAGGGACTGCACACTGCCTGATAATTGGACGCTTTCCCCATACCACCCCCCCCCACCCCGGTCAGGTCGGAACATTGGTGTTGGAAATGGTTCAGGCAGATTATTGGTGCAATAAACCAGAGCGTCAATAATTGTAAAGTCACAAGAATGAACATTTCCCATTGATGACCGTCCCGTCCCCACACATTCCCCAGAAATGGAGTTTCTATGTTCAGTCATCACTTATTAAAAACTCGCTCAAGACTTTACCTACCCAACAGTCATCCAACACACAAGAGGAGCGAGCGGCAGAGGGACTCACTGGGGGGTCATTTACTCACAGATTAGGATTAAGAACGCCACCCCCTATTCTCAGCCATCGTGTCGCCCTTCATGTGGATACTACCCCGCCCTGTGTACTAGAAATGTACGTGTCCCTCATAGCCCTTAGTGACCTCTTGTTAACATGGTTCTCCTCGAGTAGCGTTTGCTGGGTCTGCGCTCAAAGGACGTTGACCGCCGCGGCTTGCTGGACTTCGTGGTCTGGTACTCGGTCTTCCCACTAGATAGGAGGACAGTTACTCTCATGAGATTACAGTCATGCAAAAAGCAGCTCGTTACAATCATTATCTTACAATCCCATAGCCCCAGGACCAATAACAAAAAGGGTGCAGGATTAATGGCAGTCACCTCCCTCTGATTGGAGGAAGAAGCGATTCAATCATCTAGAGTCCGTGAGAGGACAGACACAATAGCTCCAGGGATACCGGAGTTGAAAGGGATCCAATGTCAGAAGTTGTGACCCAACCCCACCTGTATCGGAAGCGGGAGCCGAGGCGGATGAATCCCGAGCGGCTGGAGCTCTTGTGAACGGGGCCGCGGAGACGGAAGAAGGTGTGATGTTCCACTGCGCACTTCCACAAATGTTTACAGGCTTTCGGATGATCCATCTTAAAGACGAAGGTGTGTTCCTGCTCCTTGCCCTGACACGGGTACAATGAACAAGACATTATCACCATAATACAGGCATCTATAATAACACCTCCAAATCCATACCGAGGACCCCAGAAGTTATGCTCTTGTATATTAGCACTTGTGGGTTTTGTGAAGAAGCAGGGGCATAATAACAAGGGCTGCGGAGCTATGGGGCCCGGATGAGAAGTGGGCCAGTGTCAGCTTCTATTAAGCAGCTAGAACCGGGTCACAAGAACCATCGACTACAGTCCGGAAACTGCAAGAAGAAAGCGCTGGTGCTGCAGACAGGTGAA
This sequence comes from Limnodynastes dumerilii, assembly GCA_011038615.1. Taxonomy (NCBI): domain Eukaryota; kingdom Metazoa; phylum Chordata; class Amphibia; order Anura; family Limnodynastidae; genus Limnodynastes; species Limnodynastes dumerilii. The sequence goes on from WWET01004985.1 coordinate 66,258, forward strand.
AATATTATCACATATAAACATACTCAGCAAGACACAGGGGCAACGAGTATCCTTATCTCATTCCATATGTATTAATTAAGGGTAAGGAGTGGACAAGTCACATTCTTGGCCAACCAGAAGTGCGCCCCTAGGGGCCAAAATGTCATAGGACGGAAGGCCTCAGACTTACTCCTCAGGAGATCATATATAAACACACTACTCACCTGTTCATCGTCCTCAACCACCACCAGCGTCAGTTTCGTCTTCTTGAAATCTAGACGAGTTATTTTTGGCCTGTAGGGGGGGGACGGAGGAGATAAAGGTGTCAGTGTGGGGGAGGGGAGAGGTAGAAAGTCACAACTTAAATACGTTTATCTAACCAAATGTGGATAATTATCTCTTCTGTGCAACCCCTCAATCTGACATCATCCTGAAAGACCTTTATATTATAGGGTGCAGGGACCTGGCCCGTCCATCTTCTGATCTGTTTGTTGCTTATTCAATTTGGACAGACCAAGATACTTCCAGGCCCCATTACCAAATTTAGTGGGGGTATAGTGATGCCACTGTGTGACCCCTTTCCCTCACTGATTGATGGTGGTCCTCTACTACACCTGTATCTCACCCGCGCACACAGGGGGATATTACTATGGAGAGAGACAGGGTGTATGGTAACAGTGCTCAGTGCTGTGTATGATCAGTCACACAGCAGTGTTATTGCCAGGACTGAGGGGATATTACTATGGAGAGAGACAGGGTGTATGGTAACAGTGCTCAGTGCTGTGTATGATCAGTCACACAGCAGTGTTATTGCCAGGACTGAGGGGATATTACTATGGAGAGAGACAGAGTGTATGGGGTGAGTGGAGATATGTATGAGGTGAGTGAGGATATGTATGGGGTGAGTGAGGATATGTATGGGGTGAGTGAGGATATGTATGGGGTGAGTGAGGATATGTATGGGGTGAGTGAGGATATGCAC
>WWET01004986.1:0-10415 GCA_011038615.1 Limnodynastes dumerilii
TATCCCACTAATGCAATATTACCAAATACCAAAATTACAATCAGGCTTTCTTAAATTGTTTCCAAAAGATAGAAAAAATAATCAACTCGAACAAAAACTTTACATTAAAGCCTCTTAAGTAAGAAAATACTGTATTAATGTAATGTCGCATTAACAACTTAGGGCCAGATTTGCTAAGCTGCAGGTTTGGAAAAGGGGAGATGTTGCCCATAGCAACCAATCACATTCTAGCTGACATTCCTTAGTTTGTAATAGTAAAGTGAGAGTTAGAATCTGGTTGATTGCTATGGGCAACATTTCCACTTTTCCAAACCCGCAGCTTAGTAAATCTATTCCTTAGAGTACAAAAACCATAGATCAGATTCACAGGGACACATTCTCCACAATAAAACCAGTATTTTCTAAATACAGGCAGAAGGTTTTACTAATGAATGGGTAAGTATGCTGAATTTATTTTTCCCCGTACTTACCCAAGCATTGGCTTTCCAAAATCTGGCGCAGAACCCTGGTGCACCTGACAGAGCACCTGCCGCGAACCCGCCACAGACTTGCTGCACAGGACCGGAGGTGAGTGTACAAAGGGAGTCAAGGGGTTATGCTGCGGGAAAGGGAGTCTTAGGGTTAGGCTGCGAGAAAGGGAGTCTTAGGGTCAGGCTACAAGGAGGAGAGACTTAGTGTGAGGCTGCGAGGAAAGGAATCTTAGGGACAGGCTGTGGGGGAGGAGTGGGTTAGGGTTAGGGTAATGGAAGGGTGAAAATTAGGATAAGGATTGGGGTTAGATAAATACTTGCCACTCGCTTCTGCAGATTCATCCTTGGGATGTTTGATTGCTTGTCCCTGGCAGAGCAGGAGCAATTGATTTCAGAGTCATTTAGAAAACGGCTGGTAGAAAATGGCTCCTTTTGTAGAAGGGGCTTTCTGACAGCCAACCCACACCTGATTCACATTACAGTTTGTTTCTTAAAAGCTCACTGTCACGTTCAAGGATTGTTTGGGATCGGTTCCGGGTTTCAGAGATGGAGACAACAGTGTTGGGTTGAAATGAAATTGAGCAGGTTTAATAATGGATGGGTGCATACAGAAGTAACGGTATCTGAGAGTCTCAGATGAGACAATGGTGTGAGTCCAAGTAACAGTTCATCAGAAGAGATACTGTCCAATAGATATTAGTCCAGACAAGGATACCGGCAGGCCGGGGAAAGTACAGGATCCGTATGGTGGGAGGAGGAGTTGAGGGTAGCCGTAGTAGCAGCGATGAAAGAGGTGGATGGCAGAGTAGTAGTCAGCGGAACCGGAGTAGACGGAACTGGCAACAGCTGAGGTGGATCAACTGGAAGCGCAGGACTTGAACTCCGGACAGGACCTTCAGGACCGGGCCTTAGGATAGAACCTCAGGGCTGGACCTCAGGACTGAAGTGCTAGACTGGACCGCTGGACTGGACCTCAAGACTGCTGGGCTGGACCTCTGGACTGAATCATCAGACTGGACCTCCGACCTGGACACCGAGACTGGACCACCAGACTGGACAACCGGACTGGACAATGCGACTGGACCACGGGACTGGACCACCGGCCTGGACAACGAGACTGGACCACTGGACTGGACCACCGGACTGGACAACGAGACTGGACCACTGGACTGGACCACCGGACTGGACAACGAGACTGGACCACTGGACTGGACCACCGGACTGGACAACGAGACTGGACCACTGGACTGGACCACCGGACTGGACAACGAGACTGGACCACTGGACTGGACCACCGGACTGGACAACGAGACTGGACCACTGGACTGGACCACCGGACTGGACAACGAGACTGGACCACTGGACTGGACCACCGGACTGGACAACGAGACTGGACCACTGGACTGGACCACCGGACTGGACAACGAGACTGGACCACTGGACTGGACCACCGGACTGGACAACGAGACTGGACCACTGGACTGGACCACCGGACTGGACAACGAGACTGGACCACTGGACTGGACCACCGGACTGGACAACGAGACTGGACCACTGGACTGGACCACCGGACTGGACAACGAGACTGGACCACTGGACTGGACCACCGGACTGGACAACGAGACTGGACCACTGGACTGGACCACCGGACTGGACAACGAGACTGGACCACTGGACTGGACCACCGGACTGGACAACGAGACTGGACCACTGGACTGGACCACCGGACTGGACAACGAGACTGGACCACTGGACTGGACCACCGGACTGGACAACGAGACTGGACCACTGGACTGGACCACCGGACTGGACAACGAGACGTGACAGTCTCCGACGAGCTGCAGCAGCTGCGCGCCGGGAGAGGGACGCTGTCAGGGAACCAGGAAGCAGGTAAGTGCGGCGTCTGCCGCGGTTCGTGATACTCACCTTCTGACAGCCATCAGTTTGTAAAAAATTTGCAAAGTGTAACCTACCTACATGTAATGTACAGTAGTGATGGTCATTTCCACCTGCTACATGACAGAGTATGCACCGAAGGTTATTGTTATAGATCACTGGAAAGTCTCCATGGGATTTTGAAATGAAGATAAAGATGATGATCATTTTACAGAACAAGCTAGACTTCTCTCTGTTTATTCAGTGCCATAACAGTGCAGTCCCCATAAAGAACAATGGAGATTGCAGGGTCTGGAGAAGTTGGGCCCAGCTCTGGTAAAATCCGTCAATACAATTATACTGTGGACTTACCAAATGCCAGATATAAAAAAAATCACGTTTATTATGTTTACATAGCACTGTGTGTGCACAAATAATTTTATGAAACAGAAATTCCAAGCAGAGTATGTTAAAAAGGGTAGTTCGCAGCAGCGCACGCAACCCATATGTAAGTAAATATTAAGATTTAGTATTTTTAGGGATTTGCCTATGTGCAATGTTCCCCAGAAGATTTCCAGGGTAAGCTATTGGTCTAATCATTTGAGCCAAAGCTAAATATTAAAATAAAGATTAAACTAAATCTGAACTGGAAGGACAATTATGTTAAGCAGTATGAAAATAAAAACCATAGTGATGGATGTTAATGGAAATGGTACAAAAGACAACAGTACAAACATGTAAACCAAAGCAGACAAATTCTTTACAAAGCAGACAAATATTTTAACTACAATGTCAAGCCCAAGTGCAGAGTGGCTCAGCGCACTGCAAAAAATAACCACAGTAATTAATCAATGTGTGTCTGCATATTTGTGTTTTATTATACTTATTTCTGTTAGTGTAAAATTCACAAATAATGAATGCAATTTTAATATACTTTACTGCACTCTACCATATATATTACATTACAGTGAATTAGAATCAGCAACATGATATACAGCATGGTCTGTGTACAGGCCTGTTTATGGTATTATCACATGGAACCAGATTCAGATCTAAGAACGTCCGGTCACTTCTGCACGCAAGGTGCATGCGCATGCGCCCTCTAGATGTTATGCTAGGGTTACTATAGTAACCCTAGCGTATAAACAATCGGATGGAACTTTGTTCCGTCCAAGCCCATTTCAGTAGAAATGGGCTGTGCTTCCCCTCCGACTGCTAAATTGGTCGGGGGAAACATGCAAATTGTACAGTGTGGGAAGGATGAGAGAGTTAATGCAGTGTAAGCTGCCATAAAGCCCACACGAGAGAGGGGAGTCACAGGGGGTGTGCACTCCCCTCTCTCGCACGGACTTACAGACCCCCGCATGCACAGAAAACGTGCAGGGGTCCGAATATGGTCCATAGTCTGCATATTTGTATTTTTTGTATGAAGCTGTAACAGGTCAATCTTACTGCTGGCCACCAGTTGTAACAGGATGATCCCTGTACTGGTCATCAGTTGTAACAGGATTACATAGCTCCCAACCGGATTCTTAAAACAGGATTCTTGAAAGTAAGAAAATGGTTTATTGCAGTGGTTCCCAAACGCTGCCATTAGGGTGCCGCGGAAACATTGTGGTATCACATACACAATACAGGTAGAGAGTCCGGCAGTTGTCTGACAGTCTGAAGACTCCTGGCGACAGACAGAGTTTCCTGCTTCATGCGTGTGACGTCACACGCATGAAGCAGGTAACTCTGTGCACTGCCAGGAGCCAGCAGAGGAGTGTGCATATAGGGGAGCTGAGGAGAGCATAGTGCAGGTATGCTCTCTGCACTTTTCAGTGCTTAAAAAAAATAAAGGTGATGGGGCAACATTAGGGATATGATTAGGATGGAGGAGATGGAGAACACAGGAGGAGATGAGGAGGAGGGAGACAACACAGGAGGAAATGATGGGGAAGGGGGACAACACAGGAGTAGATGATGGGGAAAGGGGACAACACAGGAGCAGATCATGGGGAGGTGGACAACACAGGAGGAGATGATGGGGTGGGGGATTACACAGGATATCATGGGGAGGGGGACAACACAGGAGGAGATGATGGGAAAGGGGGACAACACAGGAGGAGATGATGGGGAGCGGGACAACACAGGAGGAGATGATGGGGAAGGGGAACAACACAGGAGGACATGATGGGGAAGGGGGACAACACAGGAGGACATGATGGGGAAAGGGGACAACACAGGAGGAGATGATGGGGAGGGGGATAACACAGGAGCAGATGATGGGAGGGGGACAACACAGGGGAAGATGATGGGGCAGGGGGACAATACAGGAGAAGATGATGGGGAAGAGGGACAACACAGGAAGAGATGATGGGGAAGGGGGACAACACAGGAGGAGATGATGGGGAAGAGGGACAACACAGGATATCATGGGGAGGGGGACAACACAGGAGGAGATGATGGGGAAGAGGGACATCACAAGAGGAGATGATGGGGAGGGGGACAGCACAGGAGGAGATAATGCGGAGCTGATGAGGGGAAGGAGAGATGATGGAAATAGAGAACTGACACAGAAAAAATGATAAAGAGAATGGGCAAGATGATGAGAATGGGGAGATGATGAATGGGGAGAGGGTGATGATAAAGTGAATGGGGAGGTTGAGATGATGAAGCAAACAGAGGGGGGTGTTTTTATTTATTTTTTATAAGATATATTTTATTTTGCTTTTTGGAAAACCTGTTCTAGAATAGCCTACCCCTGTGTTCCAGGTGAAATAACAGAGTACTCCAATCATTTCTTTGCAACCTATAACAGAGAGGGACGGTAAGTCTTATATTTGTTATTATGGTACATAGATTGTGTTGTATTAAAAGGTGGATGTGTTCTGCCATCAATAATTTAAATTAATTTATAGGCAAATGCAAGAGAGGGAGGTTCTTTGGAAACTTCCATCTAGATCAGCCTGTCCCTGTGTATTCCATGTGAAATAACGGAGTATTGTTGGCGAACCAATCATTTCTTTCCAGCCTATCACTCAGAGAGGGACGGTAAGTTGTATTTCTTATTATGGTACATAGATTGTGTTGTATTAAAAGGTGGCTGTGTCCTGCCATTAATAATTTATAATAATTTATAGGCAAATGCTAGAGAGGGAGGTAAGTAGTGTAGGTTGGGACTTATCTGAATGGTTTATGTGTAGGTAGGGACCTATCTGAATGAGGTAAAATGTGCACTAAGATCTGTTTATATTTGTAAAGCTTTGATTGCTTAAGAAAACTAAAACATCTTGATGTCTATTTTAATAAGTATTTCTGTCTTTACCTAAATAGTTATTACGCTTTTTTGACTCAAATACTTAAAAAATGGGACTGCTTGGTAATTATTTTGTCTTGGGGGTGCCATGAAAAATATGGAGACCTTAAGGGTGCCTCGAACTGAGAAAGTTTGGGAACCACTGGTTTATTGCATTTTCCAGTCCTCAGAGGGACTTATAAACACTAGTCAGTGGTACCATTGATGAAATCTTACAGCAGAATCCACCAAATTACACTGAAGCGCTCTCAAGGAGCTTGGAAAGTCTCTTCTTATACAGTGAAATATCATAACACAACAGGGGGTTATTAGTTCTCCTGCTCCCTAAAAAAAACAATAAATACTGATTTTGTTTTTAATTAACTAACTAAAATGTTTCGACAACTTACAAATATATTAAGATATTGGGATTCTGTAGATTCGTCATGTAATTTAAAAACACATGCATAAGTGCTGGGAGTTAAACACTGAAGTGCTGTGCACTGGCATTGCCTGGGGATTAGGAAATAAGCTCTTAGGGCCTGATCCAGACCTACGCTCGGGTGCGTTTTTACGATGGTCGTAAGTGTAAAAAGGGCCATTTGTACTTACTGCGCATGCTCGGGGCAGATGTTACGCTCATGTTACGCTACGAAATTCTTCTTGTGCTGGCCCCTTTTAAATAATATGGCTAACCGTAGCAGTGTACGGTGCCTGCACTTCTGTGAAAAGGCGCTGGTCATTTTCAAAGGGAAAATTACCGTTTGTTGAAGAAAGACTGATCTACATATTAAAAAAAAATATTTTAATAATATATTTGAACTAAATAATATTAAATAACATAATTTTTATTTATTTTTTTCTTTTCTTTTAATTGCAAAATAGTGGTAGAATTCCGCTACTATACAGACATTGATGTCACTGATTTAAAAAAGTATTTAAATGGGTTTTTAAATGTTGCAAATGCAAACAATTAAAAACTAATTTTAATAGATAGGAAACTGGCAGAAGCTGCGGCTGTACAAGCCGCAGTCTCTGCCCATACGGCTTTAACTGTGTGGATGATGTCTGCCCTATTTTCCTACGTCCTATCCAGAGTTGCATGTTTCTGCAGAAATACACAACTCTGGATAGGACATACACCATTTGCACTTTTCTCATCTGTCGAAACTCTGGATTAGCTCCTTTAAATCTAGGGGTCAGATTTACTAAGCTGTGGGATAAGAATTCTAGATCATGATGTTTCCTGCACTATACAGCTACAACTATACAAAAATTTGTGTTTTTGTCAGGATTGCCGACTCTCCCGGAATATTCGGGAGACTCCTGGAATTTGGGCAGTTCTTCCGGTATCCCGGGAGAGCCGGCAAAGCTCCTGCAAGCCCCGACCAGCTACTCATATGTTGTAATCGGTAGAGTTACTACGGATGGGCGGGGCTTGATGATGTCATCAAGCCCCGTCCATCCCTTGTAACGCTAGAGATTACATGAATGATTGACAGAGGCAGAGCTTAATGATGCGATTTGCATAAATCGTGTCATTAAGCCCCTCCCCCTTGCGGCCATCTATGGCTTCCCTCCAGGTTCTCCAGGTAGGAAGCTTTAAAAAGTCGGCAACCCTGGTTTTTGTACTGTTTATTAAGTAAATTTTGTATAATGAATTTATTGTATAACACTACACACCAAAAGTTTGTTGTTTAACATCTGATTAAAATGAAAAATGGCTTTCTTTTATCTATTGATTGTCAATTTACATGAATTGTATGATCTCCTGTTTTCCTTTACTTTAAAGGATACCTAGTATAGTAGCATTCAACACCTTTCTGCCATTGTCTGCCCTATCTTTTAGATATGCCCTCAAGAATATTTTTATGACCAGGTTACAGCCTTTTCATGAGCTAGAAGAGGCACAACACAATATATTATGTAATAATAGTGCAGTATATCTGGATAAGTGTACAGCACATGCCGCTTATAAAGGATAACATTATAAAATGCTCATCCTAACTCTCATTTGGAAGAGCAGTTATATTTATTTAGGTTAGCTAGAAAAATACATTGCAGAGCAAGCTACCCTTGGCACAGCATTCACTACAGATGTCAGATAATGAGCCTGAAAACACATGATGCCAGCAACAAATAAGGGCATGATTACATTACTGCTCTTTAAGAAAAGAAGCTGAAATGTAAGTTACTACAGTATTCTACAGCATTGTATAAGCATAGGGTTTTTTTTGGTTTTTTTTACAAATGCTATTCAACTCAAATACAGCAAATAAAAATGTGAATGTATAACACTGTAATTAACCGTATATTGTAGTGGAGTTTCTGGAAGCCAACTAAGGTGAGGGGATTATGTAATATTATTATTATTATTATTATTATAATATATATTATGTAATTTAATATAGAAAAAATACAAGAAATGGAAGTTCTAGGAGTACATCCAACACTTTATTCAAAAACATCAATATTAATAAAAATAAATAGATAGAACAAAATCAGCTGATATAACATGTAAAAATGTATAATGAGATCAGATCTTATTATAGCAATTGATATAATGAGTACCACCTGTGGATCTTTTTACATGTCAGTAATGTGCTCCAGCAAGGTTACCTAGAAAAGAGTGGCTCGCCAATACTATGGTCTTAATTTTGAAAGCGGCAGACTCTTAACCCTTTGTTCCCTGCAGCTTAAACCTAACCTTCCCCTTCTTTAGCCCTAACCTTAACCCTCCATGCCCCACAGCCTAACCCTAACCCTCCATGCTCCGCAGCCTATCCCTAACCTTCCCCTTAAGCCTTAACCCTAACTTTAGCCTGCTGCAGCCTAACCCTTAATCCTCCACCACAGCCTCTCGCTATTGGGAATGGGAAAATAGGTTCCAATAGTAACTTCCTATTTTCAGGGCTGTTCAAACAATGTATCATGTTCAAAATAAAGCCACTCGAACTGGTGGCACATCCCTCTGAAAAACATGCACTGTTAGGGTCAGTTTAAGAACCCCTGTAACATAGAATACATAGAGCTGCTTAGCTCTGATATGGCAATTTGACTTAAATCTGCCTTGTCACTACCCTGACTGCATGCTGATGATGAGGAAATCTCTGACAACATTCACAGAGGGATTCAACTGCTTGTTGGTCATACTGTATATAGACTGCTAGGAGGTATCCAGAAAACACTGCTCTACCCTGTGGTAATATCTTATATCCAATTATGTCATTTCTAATTATTTTAAAACACTATAAATATACACTTGGAGAAATATATATATATTCACAGTTGAACCATACCTCTGTTCCTCCCACTTAATTCAGCTCTGTAATTGAGGCAAACCACCCTTTTCTCTAAATATCCTGATCTTCCGAGCCTTATACTTCCTGACAGGAAGTATCACATGACTGTGATCAGCCATTCATGGAGGGCTGAACATAGGCAGGCTTGTAGAGGCCATTCACGGAGGGCTGAACATAGGCAGGCTTGTAGAGGACATTCACGGAGGGCTGAACATAGGCAGGCTTGTAGAGGCTTTTTTAGTATTAAACAACTTTATTGAGCTGAAATTAAATGAAAGGGTGCAACTATAGTGGGTGCTAGGGGAGCAGTTGCTATGGGTAAACCATCCCCCCTGCACTCACTTTTAATCCAATCCACCTTTAGACCGTGCTAAAAATGGTACGTAGATAGCCTAAATAAGCTACTACGCATGTGTAGTAGCTCAATTCTTAAAACAACATACGTAAGATGAAAACTATGTAACTGTGAATCCGAACCATTATATGGAGACTAACTTTTAATTGCCACATTGGGATTTAAAAAGATTGGGAATTATTGTTTGAACACTGGTTGAGTTTCTTTTACCGAGAACTCCACATCAACAGAACCATGAGTCCAGATTTTCATTATAATATCTGCCGAGACTGTGCTTACCCAATGTGGATTGGACTGGTGTTTAAAGTCTCCTTGAATCTTACGAATTTGGTGGACATTATTTTTCCTACCATAACATCAATTGTTACTATACATATACGTTTTCATTCATTTATTTATTTAGTACAGAAACTTGAGGATCATTATAATTGGCTATTTTATTAATATTAGACACTTGTGTTTTGAGATTTTTTACACTATTTGAATGGGATTCCTACTTTAAGACTCCTAATAACTATATATATATTTGTTAAATACCATTTATCACTACATCAATTGTTACTGCACAATTTTTTTCTATTTATGTATTTTATTATAGAAGGGTTTTTAGAGCCAACTTTATTTGCTATTTCATATAAAACGTCAGTTTAGATATTCTTAGCATCAATAATATTTTTATCACGTTTCTTTAGGAGACATTTATTTATTCATTTGTTTTCTTACTTTACACTTTATTTGATATTGAGATTTCGGTCTGGATTTCGTTACGTCTTTAAAGACCGCATGTACACAATCTACGTAACGAAACACTACGTAGAAAGCGTAAAATAGTTACTACGCATGCATAGTAGCTAGATTCGGAATATTAGGGAGTATCCTATTAGCTCATATACACCATTTGTTTTTGTTATTTTATTTTTATTGAAAGTAGAATTTTATATATATATATATATATATATATATATATATATAAAACTACATAATATAATATAAATATATAATATAAACGTAACGAAACGTAGAAAGCGTAAAATAGTTACTACGCATGCATAGTAGCTAGATTCGGAATATTAGGGAGTATCCTATTAGCTCATATACACCATTTGTTTTTGTTATTTTATTTTTATTTTATT
>WWET01004986.1:13471-28403 GCA_011038615.1 Limnodynastes dumerilii
CTTTGCATGCAGGGATATATCTTTGAATTGCTTCCTGCACACAGATACTGACCAGCTTTACTATCACACTGTTATTTAGACTTGGGATAGGAAACATCACCTCTCAACTCTAATACTGTTTGCAACAGATGAAATATGACTCCCCTGCATTCAACATGGTTTAGCCCAGGAGTAACTAATTTCAAGCACTTACTTAAGTCTGGATCCAACCCTATGTTCTCTTGGTTACCCTGGTGCCCATGCTTTCTTACTTATCAAGCTTAAGTGGTACTGTAAATACAATGTAGTCAGGCAACAACAGATGAAAGATTTTATGTTTCTCTGTAAAAGTGAAGCCATTGAATTTACAGTATTGTACACTATAAACAAAACCAAATAATGGACAATACAATTTTTCGAACTGTAGTCTACATAAATGTATCATGAGCTCATTTGATCACTACATGACATTTACATAATGATCTGACAAATTTATACCATAGCATTTAATGTATATACATTTTTAATGCACTGTTCCAATGAATACTTTATGTACATAATGCACATGTGAAATTGAGCCTCAGGCAAAGTCATGCACTTTATATGTAAAATATAACTGAGCAAAGATTTGCTTATATAACAAAGCAGCAAGTACTGTACTGCATGAAATAGTCAATACAGTTGGGAGGTTTTGTTTGATGAATATAAAATATCAAGTCAGTGATAAAAATGTTCCTCCACAAAAGAGTTTCAGATTAAGCATGAAATATATTATTTCTGTAAACTACCAAAATCTTTGCCACTGATGTAAAGAATAAACTGTAATACAATACAGAGAGCATGTCAGTTACTGGGCTTTACAAGAATCATATAAAGCACAAGCTTCTTAAGTGTCATTACTGCCCTATATTATTATCTGGCATTGTCACTTCATTATTTACAATTAGACATGTGGAAACATACACTGACCAAAAATTTCTGTAGGTATCAATGCATATGCACTTGTATCGCATAAATTGTCATTCAAACACTTCTTTTTTTTCTTAACTTTCCATGCAAACTCTTGGCCATCTAACACATTGATAGAATGACACACCTCTTAATATACTCATAGTTCACCAATTATCTTATTCCCTGGTTTAGCTATCTTCCCATATATTTACAAAATAGATTTTCCTACATACTGGCTGTGGTCTAAGAGGTACCATCAGCAGATCTATTTTATTATACCATTTCACATACTTTTTCTGTATCAGATTCAGACCCTCCAACATGACCCATTCCATTAGGTACAATATACTCCACACCTGATCTTCCAACTGCAACACTCACCTGGTGAAATGACTTAACTGATATTTAAAAAACTATTTGTCTTTCCAACAAAGGTGGTTACCATAGTAACTGTCAGTTGGAAACTGAGAAGCAGAGTATTTTGTACCTAATGTAATAGGTCATGTTGGGGGGTATGCAAATTTTGATAGCAGCTTTGCATATACATTATGGGCCTGATCCAGACTAACGTTGATGCGCTGTGCATACTAACGCACAGTGTATCGGCATGCACTCCCCCCGACACTCCCCCTGTGGCCAGCGTAATTACACACTGTTACACTGGCTGAAGGCTACCCTAACTTTAGCCGGCGTAACAGTGTGCAATTATGCCGACCACAGGAGCATAACAGGCCTAATCCACCTTCCCTCCTTTATTTACTTACCTTCCCCCTCCGTAACTGTTGTGTAGCTACGGCAAGGAACGCCCCCCTCGCCCAAACCTTAGGAAAGGGTTTCCATAACTACGCCAGGCAATATTTGCCTGGTGCATGTGCAGATAGGCAGAAATGCCGATCTTACGCAACCGCCCGTCATAAATACGGCGGGCGGTGGAAGTCTGGATCAGGCCCAATATGTATACAATATTATATACATATATATTTCTGTATTTGTTATAACCTGCAGTTCCAAACCTCTAACATAATATTAGGCTGCAAACAGTTGCAAAGAACCTTGTCCAGTTAGAGCCAAGTTGAGAGTTCTATGATCTTTAGAGTGTTTCTCTTAGAACTAGACTTTGGACTGGATTCCTACTCATATATTCCATGCTGATGCAGAGGCTAACGTATGGAATTTGTGATCCATAATCCCACATATAGGACAGCAGGATACTCCCTCCTATTCTCCTATGTGCGGATTGTAGATACCTTAAGTATTCCGCATGTAAACCCTTCCACGCGAAATACTGAATTGCATGCAAGGGCTTAGCCAAGCCCCTACTGAAAAATCTAAATGCCTATGCCCACCATTTATGCATATATTCTAAATATCGGGGTGGGCACGGCCCCTGTACGGAGGGATTAGATCTGCACAGAGTGCAGCATTGGTTGGCTGCACTCCGTTGCAGAGATATCGATACTCTGCATTACCATTTTCCAGCACACTTCCTGTGAGTAGTGTAAGGAATTCTTCTAGGTTTCTTAGGTGTGAATCCAGACCTTTGTTGTTCCATGTATCAATGTTGTTTTCTGCTTTATCTTCTAGGTGTTGTCAGCAGAACTAGCTAAGGTTCTTCAATGAGGCAAATTGCAGTAAGCTATGGATCACAGATTATTACAGATGACCTTTGGAGCTAGTTGTGTGGCTGTGCTTTCTCAGATGGTTGCTAAGTGAAATAAGATAGTTAATAGTCACTTAATTTTCATTACTCAGGTCAATTGATAAAGGTCTTTCAACACTGGGCAATTTACCAAACAAAATTTCATAAGGTGTTGTATTACTATAGGAAAAGCATCTGGCCATTATATGCAAGTCTGTTTGCATGCAACAGTTTAAATAGTTTCATTATACCTTTCAACTTCCTCAGTGTTCTGTGGATAATAAGTTGAGTGTGGGTCCCCATAGCGAACGGCCCTATTTCGAAAGGGCCTTTGGGATATCGATTGTTTATGCCGGATAGCGATTGATCCCCGGAGCACCGAACATGGTGCTCCGAAAGGTGAGTTCCCCCCCCACAGCCTAACCCTAAGTTTCCCCCCCTGCAGCCTAACTCTAAGTCCCCCCACAGCCTAACCCTAAGTCTCTCCCACAGCCTAACCCTAAGTCACGTCTCTCCCACAGCCTAACCCTAAGTCTCCAGTGGCAGCGCTTTCCGAAAGTGAATGGGTGAGTATGCGAATTGCCTAATTCGCAATGCAAGCCTTTGTAGCGGGGACTCGCTACGTGTGTGCGCTAGTCTGAAGAAATCTCTGCAAATGCTAAAAATGCTCAACTTCTTTGCCTTTATTAAGCAGTATTTGTGGGTGTAAAAGAGTTCTCAACCTAACGTGAATGGGTGAGTATGCGAATTGCATACTCTCCCATTCATCAAAAAAATTCTGAGAGGGCTCGCATTTCAAATAGGGACAGCCAAAAAACAGCTTTCAGCTGTCCCTAATTCGCAATGCAAGCCTTTGTAGCGGGGACTCGCCACGTGTGTGTGCGCTAGTCTGAAGAAATCTCTGCAAATGCTAAAAATGCTCAACTTCTTTGCCTTTATTAAGCAGTATTTGTGGGTGTGAAAGAGTTCTCAACCTAACCGTAGAAAAGATTTGCCCATAACAAAACAAATTTTGACATACTAACATTTTAAACTGAATACATACATTTGCACCACTTGTATTTTCACCGTCTTCCATTCATTTTTCTGTAAACAGATAAAACCTTAGCATCAGTACTTGAGAACACACGAGGATGAAGGTGTATTTGAGTATGTTGGGATCAGGTTTATCTTTTCTCATTTTACCTGCATAGGTAATATTTTACCTGTATAGGTAAGTCTATAAGACAATTTGATCAATACCGGCAAGAGCAATTGATTTTGGTGCAATAGACCGCAAAAAAAACTTCATTTGTATTCTACAACTTAGCACTTCAAACTTGTTAGGCATTACATAAACGCGTGCAACATACTGTATAGTGAACAATTTATTTGCAGAAACATAATTTGACTTCGTCTTCAATTTAACCTCATAAAAAAAATAGAGGAAAAGTATGGTGTAAATATGTGTAAAAATTGGACAAAAATGCATAGCTGCTGTCTGAAATTGCTAAGATTGACAGCTTAATGCTATATTGTATTCTTCCTGCTGTGTTGTCTTATTCTGTTGAAAGTAGACTTCTAATGTTTAAAATGTTTCTATTCTCACCCTGTATTGTAAAAAAAAATGAAAAGAAAAATATAGTAACTAGTGGAATGCAAAAGGAGAAAAATACTAAAGAGGCTGCAGCTGTTACAATTAACAACAGTGTTCCAGCAAACACCAAACAATTCTAAACAAGAGGTGGAAAAGAAATTGCTACAGAGCTGCCTCTAAAAGTAACAAGTAATGCCCTTTTGAAACAGTGCTGTTCTCAGCAGATACCCCCACCCATAGAAAATAGCCACCATTCATTGAGCTGGACCAGAGTCAGGTACAGTAAAAGTAAAACCCTTTTTGTTGTTCTGCATTTTATTTTCTACAGTTCTGCCTTTTAAATTACTGTCTATTTCTGTTTATAAAATGAACAACTGGATCTATATTTCATGGGTTCTGGCAGTGTCAAATGGAGTGCAATGATATTTTAGATATTTTCTCCAGCACATTGAGAGAGACCTTTAGTGGCAGCAGTTGTATTATACCACAGAAATTTCACTTATACCAAGTAAAACTATTGGGTGCAAAAGACTTTTAAATACTTGACCAAGAGGTCTCCTCTCCATCAGCTTCCTAGTACCGGTTAGAAAGCTGCAGGGTAGCCATTATTATATAGAGTAACATTTAGGCAAAAATATAGCTGGAGTGGGTTAAAATTAAGAACTCTTTATTTTAGGGTGTTTATTACTTTTCATTTGTTAAATAAATGTTTATATACTTACTCATATCTTTAAAAGTAGTGCATTAATCACATACCTGAAACAATCCATTATGTATTCAATATGGACGGATAGGTCTGTAAAGACTAAAATTATATTTAAACTTAAACAAGGTTTTATTGGGATAAAAACTAATTACAGTAACCAGTGACAGAAGGAGCATTGTGCGTTTCAGGATCTATGAGGTATTAATGCTTTGTTTATGGCCGGCTCGTCTATTTCGTTCTGAGTGCAATTTCTTCCCATAAACACATAATAAATACACAAAGAGAAGACAATTACTGTCCTCAAGGGGAATGTTTATACCAATGAAATGATTAGCACTGTTCAATGACATAAATCAGATTCCACAGCCATAGAAAATGTGCCCTAATGGAACGGCAATATCAATGCAATGGAAAAGGTAACAAAAAAAATCATGGCAAAATCTAGTGTAGTTAAAAATATATTATCCTCTCTAGGACGAAAAACACATTTCCAAACACATATAAAATTATATATTTTTTTAGATTGCTTCTGTAGCAACTCCAAAAAGAAAAATATTTATCATCATCCTTCTGAGGACAAGGAAAAAAAATAAAATTCAATAGCCCATTTTCCTAATGTGACTTTTAAAGTTTATTGGATGAAGTTATTTTATAGCTTTTGTATGCATAGTGATTTAAGTAGCTTCATACAAATAGTTTGCTTTGCTGAGAAGGAAGCTTTCTAGAAATCATCATTAACTGCATGTTTTATGAACAGATTATTTAAACTCATTCACAACTGAAAAATTACAAGCAGGTTTGTGTTTAGTAATTTATAAAGATATGTTTGCACATTTTTGTTTCCTTCCTTACAAACTGCTGATTGTAACTGATGAGATGGTAAATATTATTACTATGGACACTATTGGAACAGTTCCAGGTTTTGAATCAAAGAGGAAAACAGGTGTAAATTTACACCTGGGAAAACACGTTAGATTTCAGGGGTAGTCAAATGAATTTTATTCTTTGCATGCAGGATGAATACTTTGCTCTTGATTATTGCACTGTCCATCTTTACTTTAAATCTGTTATTTAGACTTCATTTAGGAAATATCACTTTCAGGTTCTGATACTTTTTGCAATAGATGAAATTTGCCCTCCTGCAATTTCCAGTGTTACACTGTTACTTTCCACCTGTTTCCCTTTTATTTTCAAACTATGGATTGGGTCTTGAGGAGGTGAGAGATGGTTTTATCATTGAGATTAGAGACTGCCACAGGGGGTAAGACTATTTTTGTCAGTCTATTAGAAACATTCTAAAGCAGAGAGATGCAGTTAACCCTTAGAGGCACAGATATATCGGGCTGGATCCACACTTTAGAAGGAGCTTGAAATTAAGGACCTGATTCACACTTAAGAATCTACTTAAAATAAGAACTCAAAGTTACTCCTGGGCAAAACCATGTTGATTGCAAGGGGAATTAATTTAATTGTATTCTTTGCATGCAGGGATATATCTTTGAATTGCTTACTGCACATACATACTGACCAGCTTTACTATCACACTGTTATTTAGACTTGGGCTGGGAAATATCACCTCTCAACACTAGTACTGTTTGCAACGGATGAAATATGACTCCCCTGCAATCAACATAATTTAGCCCAGGTGTGACTTTAAGTTCTTATTTTAAGAAGATTCTTAAGTGTGAATCAGGTCCTAAGAGAGGAAAGTTACTTATGGGCAAAACCATGTTGATTTCAGGGGTAGGTGTGTATTTTTACGAAGGAATATACTGCGCATGTGTAGTAACTTTTATACGCTATTTACGTTGGACTTGGGAATGCAAATTACGTGATTCACCACTACGTACCTAAAGTCTCTAGGTTCGCAGTAACTTACGCCGAAAGGGGCGTGCCATGAATAATTAACATGGCAGATATGAAGATTGGGAAGAGGGAGGCATTTAAATGACTAAAAGGAGGCGCGATTATGCAGACACATTTGTAATTAGACTCCCTACGCACACACATCCGAACCTACAGTTAAGGGAGCCCAATGGCACTCATAAGTCTCTTAAGAACCTGAAAACTGGGGGCGTGCCGAGGGAGTTTCATTGCTATTAGTTGCTTATATTTAAGAACCTAACGCGAATGTGAATCAGGTCCTTCATTTAAAGCTCCTTCTTAAGTCTGGATCCAGATCATCCTCTTTAACAACCCCTTATGGACATCATTACATTTAAGAACTTAAAAAAATGGTTGGATAAGAATTAATGCTCAAAATAGGAAATATTTGTTATAAACAGTGATAAATCGAAAAACCTTGTAATGTTTTGCTAAAATCACAAACATTTTCAGCATTCTATGAAATACACAGAGATTATATAGAGAGATTTTGTTTACAGGATCTGATCAAGACTCAATCATATAAAGAGCACATCCCTGTTTTTTTTTTTTTTTAATGCATATAATGTTTTTATTTTGTTTATAAGCAATACTGGGGAGAGGGGTATAGAGGGAACAGTGGAAAAAGGGGTATAGAGGGAACAGTGGGGAGAGAGGATTAGAGGGAACAGTGTGAAGAGATTATTAGAAAGAACAGTAGGGAGAGGGGTATAAAGGGAACAGTGGGGATAGAGGATTAAAGGGAACAGTGGGGAGAGGGGTATAGCTGTTTAGAGTTAACAGTGTGAAGAGATTATTAGAAAGAACAGCAGGGAGAGGGGTATAAGGGAACAGTGGGGATAGAGAATTAAGGGGAACAGTGGAGAGGGGTATAGTAGGAACATTGGGGAGAGGGGCATAGAGGGAACAGTGGGTAGAGGGGTATAGACGGAACAGTGGAGGTAGAGTATTAAAGGGAACAGTTGGGAGAGGGGTAAAGAGGGAACAGTCATTGAAAGGGGTATAGAGGGAGCAGTATGGAGAGGATTAGAGTGAACATTGACGGAAAGGTTTTTTTAGACGTAACATTTGCAGAGAGGATAGTGGGTGGGGAAAATAATAAGGGAAAGTAGTCAACTGACATAAAAGATGGGAGAATAACTGATGGCTGAATAATAATTATTAGCATCTCTTTTTTTAATATGTTTGAAAAATAAAAAAATATTGTCATTTATCATCCCTGTGACGTTCCCCTAAATCAATGTGTTGCTTCAAAAACATTAGAGATGTACTTAAATGTATTTATTTATTAACAGGTTTGTTCTATAGAGCCATTAGATTATGTAGCGCTTTACAATTTTTGCAATCATTATAACAATACTGGATGGTAACATACAGACTGGGTAGGTAAGAGGACCCTGCCTACAAACTTACACTCTATTAAATAAAACAGCCATAAAATCTTGCCTGATAGGGAGATGAAAAGAATAAACCTAAAGGTAACTGAACTATTTATTATGACCCAAGATTTATATTTTATAATACTTTTAATATGGAATATATATATAAAAAAAAGGCAGCACTGAAAGAACTTGTACGTTTTTCTTTTGGTAGACTCTGCTTTGTTGGTACATGTTGTATTGAAACAATATTTTTTTTACTAGTTTTATAGAACAACTTCTTGAAAATTAATTAGTAATTTAAAAGGGATGGATTGTAGCTATAGTATTTTTTTATCATATATTTTTATCCTTTTAAAAATAAAATCTGCACAGTCATCTAAAGAAATCTATTTTAATGTTAAAAGCTGCTCCGCACTTATCCATAGAGCAACCTAAAGCTATTCATTTAAAAGGAAAATCCTTTACGAAAATACCATTCTGCAAATGCAATTTACGCTACCTGGCTCCTTTCCATGCCGTACATGTTTGGACATCAAAAACAAATCTTTTTTTCATTGTACTAAACATGTTGAAAAGCCGAACACTAGCATCAAGAAAGGCAGAGAGTTCACAAAACCAGAGAGTGTATTGTATAATAACACGTTTCTGAATGTGTCTCAATTGGAAAGATAGGAAAATAGAGAAGGAACTTGTACGCTCTGCACTTTTCAAGTAATCTGCAGCTGGTAATGTAGAGACTTTACTTATCTTTGTGCTTTAGTTATTTTAATAAGAAAGTTTGTAAGAAATGTTCAGTTTCTCCATGTAAATATAAAAATATTTCAAAAAGAGGGTTTTAAAAAAAAATATTATTTGTTTATTGTAAACCAAATGTGTCCCAACATGTACAGGTAATGAATACAACAGGGATATAGTTTTGTAAAAATAATATGTACTAATAATATAGGGCCGTATTCACAGATCCGTTTTCAGGTGGAGCTGCGTGCGTATTTTAAGAAATTAATGAACTGCGCATGCGAAGTAACTTTATTTCCATAAGTCACGTTAAATATACGCGCGTAAGTGCTTTAGTCACGGACATGTGAATCGCACTTGGGGACATACATATGGAGGGGCGGGGTTGAAATATGTACCAGAAAATTTACGTGAAAGAGGGTGATGGGGGGCATTTAAATGAGGCTATGAGGGCGCAGTTACATAGAATTGCATGTACAGCATACATATACGCACGTAATTACACACGTAAAGTTAAAGGTGGTCTATAGATGCGTAAATGCACGATTGCACGGACGTGAGTGAGAGGGGAGTGTCATGGGTGTTGGCTTGCTACGTGCGTGTGTATAATTGCGTAGTTTTAAAGAACGGATCTGTGAATACAGCCCACAGACATTGGCCCTGATTCAGACCTGGGCAAAACCATGTTGATTTTAGGGGGAGTCAAATTTAATCTATTGCAAACATTATTAAAGTTGAGAGGTGATGTTTCCCAGCCCAAGTCTAAATATCAGTGTAAAAGTGAAGCTAGTCAGTATCTTGTACAATAAGCAAAAACAAAGCATTCTCCCAGCAAGCATAGATTAAAATAATTTTACTCCCCATGATATTAATATGGTTGTGGCCAGGTGTAAGTTTTCTCTCTAATTTTCAAACTCTGAATAAGGGCCAGTATGTTATCTTCACCCCTCCCGAGGGGGGGGGGAGCACATTAAAGAGCAAAGTCTCCGAGAGGAAGCAGAAGACAAAGGAAAAAGAAAAGAGAGGTGGACAAGAGGTAGAAGAGATGGGAGTAGGGTGATTACAGATAGAAAGGGTAGGGAGATGGTTTATAGGTTGACCAAGTCGGTACTTCAGGTATCAAAAAGAGCATTTGTTAAAACTCAAATAAAGATCCAATTTTATATGTTGACAGCAAAATTTATAATATAATGTATGTTAAAGTAAAGCATTAAATTCCTTATATACTAAACTTATGGTTGTAACACAAGTTAATTTCTCAAAAATAAACAATAGATTGGAGTTAGAAAGGGCTGGTATACATAAATGTTTAAGAGAAGAAATTCACATAGAAATGAATGGTAAACATGTTTCCTAGTTCATTGTAATTTCATTGTCCTTGGTGTATACCATTGTTCCTGGTCAGAAAACAGCACTTTAGTGCCAATATGTGATTTTCTCCCCTATCAATGCATAATTCACACTCATGTTAGTTTACAGCACTACCTCTCAAGAGCTGCTCTTGTCAGAACTCTAAACAGTGCGTACGTACAGAGCTGTAACTAGAAATTTTAGCGCCTGGGGCAAGGAGGAAAAGTGGTGCCCCCAACCTTGAATTAATAACCAGTTTAACCTTAAAAATGAACTTACTGACACCCCACATTGACTTTGCGCCCTGTACGACCACCCCCTATCGCACACATCTAGTTACAGCCTTGCGTACGTATTGTCAGCGTCTTGTCTGCCCTAAAATGTGTTACCAGCTTACACATGAAATTAACTACCCAATTATGTGTCATTCAAATTAGACAAATATAATATTTTTGATTATATAATAAAATGTAAATATTCAAATATGATTTCTTGATGAATTTGCTCTCTTGATTTATATGCATATCTGCAAAAATGCCCATAACTAATTTGTTAAAATACTGAAAATATCCACTTTATGCTATATTGTATACACAAAGGTACCTTCTTTGTCTCCTGTTTGTATTCCCCATCCGCAGTATCTCTTGGGACAGCGCAGCAATAGTCTGCCTGCATTGTACAACTCCATTGTCCATCATATCTCCTCTCGTCACACAGATGCCTGATGAAATCTCTCCCTATGTTTCTCCCTTACTGCATTACAGTTGTCCTTGAAAAGTCCAGATGACATTCAATGTGATGCATTTTTAAGGACATGTATAATCCAAGCACTCTCTCTATACCTTTTGCATAACAATGGAATAAGAAGAGATAAGTATAGCAGAAAAAAACAACCACAAACAAAAAAAACTGTTACTTTTTTCTTAGTCTTTAGGTGTCCAAAAAATACAACAGTCATATATGTTTCTGGTGTAATTACATGTTTCTGATATGTAAATGTCACTTCATCAAAAACAAGACAAAAACTGTCCCACTATAGACACAGTGGGCTGGATCCAGACTTAAGTAAGTGCTTGCAATTATTTACTCCTGGGCTAAACCATGTTTATTGCAGGGGAGTCATATTTCATCTGTTGCAAACAGTATTAGAGTTGAGAGGTGATGTTTCCTATCCCAAGTCTAAATAACAGTGTGCTAGTAAAGCTGGTCAGTATCTGTGTGCAGTAAGCAATTCAAAGATATAACCCTGCATGCAAAGAATACAATTAACTTGACTCCCCCTGAAATCAACATGGTTTAGCCAAGAGTAACTAATTTCTAGCACTTACTTAAGTCTGTATCAAGCCCAGTGCATCTGATCCAGACCTCTGTATGTATAAAGTATGCATGGATGTCTGAACAAACTCACAAGAGAGGAAAGGAAATTCCGTTACTCCACTCTTACTTGCAGACTTTGTATGACATAGCTCAACCTTAAGTTCTCCGCACGGATCTGCTTCTGTCCAAATGTATCTACCGCCGCCTTGCTCACCCTCTGCATGCCTATCCCCCCCCTTGCAGAAATTAGGCATGCAAATGTAACAGAATGTCTCATTGAATGGATCTCCTAGTGTACTGAACTGAGTTCTGTATACTAGGAGATCTGTTGTGTAACATCTGGTCATACACGTGCAGTGCCGAAAAAACACCCGACTTCTGCAAGCCGCTTACGGAAGTCAGGTGTCGGCCAGAGGTCTGCATCCAGCCCAGTGTCATGGCGTGCTAACCATTGCATCATAACCTTTGTGGAACTACTAAGAAATGCTTGGATCTTCTTACTTCTAATCCAATGTAAGATTTGCATAATAAACATAGTAAAAATGTATTAAAAAGAACTTTGTAGCTGCCAGTGTAATTCTTTAATAAGTACATTCCTATATCTGTTCTGTGCCAGGACCCCACTGTTGGCAACATGCTGTGCCCTAAAGTTTATAGCATGAGTTTAGTGATTGTCATGTGCCAGTTTGGGGTTGCCCTCGTTTTATCAGTTGCTTGAGAAGGACTGAATAACAGTTATAAAGTAAACTTTTGTACACATTGGACAGGAAAGAGAAAAAGCTGCATTATAATGAGGAGGGCTAGACAAAAATATATTTGATAAACCTTCCTAAGATGCTATTCTTATTTTTTTGTTAAGAAATGGTTACTAAGTCATGCAAAGCTTTTAGAGTATAGTTTTTGCTGTTTTTTGGACTTAATAAAAGGCCCTTTAGTAAAGGGCATGGACAGGAAGCTGCCTGTGTCACCTTTATACATCGCGTGTGCAATATCATTGTCATATAGGCGGAGATAGGCATTTGAATTAGGGAGCAGGGCGAGGGAAGGCCCCTTACGACAAGGTCTTCGGACATAAGTCCGCAAATCAAGTCATACATTTTAAGGTAGGAATCTGGACACGTAAGATTTGACTACCTTGAGCGGGGAGTGCAGGGGGGCGTGCACTCCCCGCTACGCTGTAGTAACTAAAGACCACGTAAGACGTGCGTTGGTCTGAATCCAGCCCAATGTTAGTAATCAAGGGCCTAATTGAGACTTGAGAACGAGTTCTATGCTGCATTCTGCATGCACGGAAATGAATGTCTGCATGTAAGTGCAAAGGGCCTTCCCCTTTCATGTACAGACTTTAGGTGACTTTTGTGTTCATAGCCCTACCTTAACTGCTCTTCATATATTGCTGTGCGCAGACATACGGAAGATTTACTAAGCTGCGGGTTTGGAAAAGTGGAGATGTTGCCTATAGCAACCAATCAGATTCTAGCTCTCACTTTCCTATTACATACTTGAGAATGTCAGCTAGAATCTGATTGGTTGCTATGGGCAACATCTCCACTTTTTCAAACCTGCAGCTTAGTAAATTTGGCCCTTGGAGTCTCGTCACACCATAACATTTGGAACTCTGAGAGTAGGGAAACCAATTTCTGATATGAGTTCTGATATGTAACATCTGGTGTGCACATACGCAGCTCACTTGCACGGTGTAAGTGTAAGTCTAGATCAGGCACAAGATTGAAAAAATGTATCATACAATATGAGACAACTGTTATTTCCCAATGGAAAAGTATGAATCCTTCACTGTGGCAATACAGACTGCTGGACCTGTAAGTGTGAACACAAAGGTCCGGATTCACAGTTACGTAGTTTTCTTCTTACGTCTGTTGTTTTAAGAATTGAGCTACTACGCATGCGTAGTAGTTTATTTACGCTATCTACGTATTATTTCTGTGCTTACGCAATCTACGTACAGAAATGGTACGTAGATAGTGTAAATAAGCTACTAGGCATGCTCAGTAGCTCAATTCTTAGAACAATGTACGCAAGACGAAAACTACGTAACTGTGAATCAGGACCACAATCTTTGTCATGGTTGGTGATGGCCACACTGGTAAATGCATAGGCCCAGCAGCCAATCTTCTATATCCTTTCTTATTTATACACTTATTAAGGTCATGTATCCATTGCTGCAAAGATGTCAAATTACAAGTGACCAAGCCAAGAACGAATCAGCAATTTTTCATGACAGCCATTTAGAGATCTCTGCAATATTCATTTTAAAGCGTACTTATCGTGTTGCTTTTCCCTGTAAAGCAGACTATGCTTTCAATTATTCTTAACTAAAATCTCTGTTAAGAATAACAAGACATTTTCTGTAAGCTTAATTTTTCTCAATGTACCGTCCAAGATCTTTCAGACATTTCTCATTATTCATGTTGGTGTTTTTAAGAGCCTGAATGGAAATTTTATTTAAGCAGCTACCTGACTTTCACAGAAACAAATTGCATGCATCTGTTAATTAGAGTGTTTAAAAATATCAGCTTTTCACAGAGAAGAAAACAACACAGCAAACTCTGTAACAGAGTGATGATAGGCAAAAGTTTATTTTGCACATGTTGATTTGAAATGCAAAATATATAAACTGAAAGCTAGTTTGCACCTCTGTATTTGCACAGTTCTACATTGATAAGAATATTGTTCAAGAAAATCCACCATCATGTCTTTCCGTGACATTCACCCACCCCCTTTATTTAATAGATAGCATGGTAGTGGTACAGCAGGTGGGTTATAAATTTATAATTAGGCCCCATAGCAAGAATCCAGGATGGGTGGGGCTAGACGGAGCCAGGCTAGACTGGGGGCAGAGCTGAGTGGCAATCCTACCTGATAGAAGCTTTCAGCAATTGGCATGCCATGTATAAGTGCTGAGTGCTATAGTGCTCAGCACTCATACATATAGGGTTACCACCCGTCCGGAATTGCTCTGGACAGTCTGGTAATTGAGACCGGTGTCCGGAGTCCGGAGGAGTCCCATTCCCGGACTATACAATGTCCGGGAATAATACTATTTCTAGAGTTACATTACATTTCTGCCTCTGAAATGTAATGTAATTATAGAAATAGTATTGTTCCCGGACAGTGTATTGTCACAGACACATACACAGTGCACGGACCGCTGCGCCCAGGCTCTGTGTATGTGTTGCTATGACAACACAATGGCGTTACAGTGTGACGCTGATGTACGTCAGCGTCTTTAAGAAGCAGCAACGGCGCCGTGGAGGACGGGGTGTGTGGATGCGCTCTGCAAGACGGCAAATAGGTAGGAGACTTTTATTTTTATTTAAAGTTTATTAGCGGCTATAGTATGTGAGGGAGGAAGTAATGTGCGGATATAGTATGTGAGGGAGGAAGTAATGTGC
>WWET01004986.1:33240-64282 GCA_011038615.1 Limnodynastes dumerilii
CGTCTTCCATAGACGGACGTAATTCACTGAACAATAGCTACTGCGCATGCGTAGTAGCTATTGTACGTAATCTGCGTATCGTTTCGATACATAGATTGCATATGTGGTCTAAAAGACCGCATATACGCAATCTACGTATCAAAATGATACGCAGATTACGTACATTAGCTACTACGCATGCGCAGTAGCTATTGTTCAGTGAATTACGTCCGTCTATGGAAGATGGACGTAGTTCTGGATCTACCCCAATGTGTGGTCAAGATTGCATAGTGGCCAAACGCTGGACAATAATGGGGGCTCATTCCCCCACCTCCTGCTGCCCTGTGCCAATACTAAGCCCAGTGACAGAGGGGTTTTTAAGGTGGAAGTATTTTATCTGCATTTCAGCAAAACGGTTTATGCCACACACTATACTGATTAAACCGGAAATCGATTAGTGTGTGGTCATCTTAAGTTCAAATTTTTAGATGCAAACGTGCACAACGGTTTACTATGTTAATTATATAGGCTTTGCACACTTTTGATAAGCTGTGCTATCATACCATAGTATCCCTTACAGTAATACACAATATATCTGTAAAGGAGCGGATTACCCCCAACAAACATGAACTAAAGCTGTAATAGAAGTCATTAATACACATTACGCTTCATTAGGCAGGAATTTTAGATAGATGCTTTCCATGAATCCTTCAGTTTCAGGCACAGCTGAAGGACAAACTGAACAGCTATTTATAATCCAGCAATTGACAGCAGCACGGAAAGAACAGGGCTCTATTCGTGCAGTACCATATATCTGCCAGAATATGAGCCGATCATCACTGAATGATTTCTCATCCTAATATATCATTTGCAAATTGCATCTCACATTATGAATTAAGTATTCAGGCAGGTAACAGGCATCTTTACATTACAAAGTGGATGAGACAAGGAACCTGACTTCTGTGCTGTACAATAACATTTTACACACCTACTTAATGGAAGGCAAGCTTTCTAGGCTAGCTTTACAGTTCTATGTATGATAATGATTGAAACAAAATTATTATTATTAATATTATTACTACTACTATTAATATTATTGGATCTGATCCTGAATTAAGTACCAAATCCATATGTTAGTCTCCGTCACAGAGGCTAATGTATGGATTTTGGCATCAAAATTCCCGCAGGCAGGAGTGCAGGGCACTACCCCTCACTCCTGCATGCAGGATCATTTCCATATACAAATGAGCAACACGATATTATCATGTTGCTCATTTGTATATTTGCTTTATTATCCACTTTTGTTATTATATGTAATAAATATATTTTTATTCACTGCATTTTTTCACTTATCTTTTAGACCTGAGGTTGGAAGGAATATTTTATAGATAATTTAATTATATTATTGATACACAGTCTGGGTCATCTAAGGACTTTGATTGCATTATCCAAATACCATTACTCTCTCTGAAAAGACTCATTCCTCTGAACTTGCCCACCAGGAATCTCTATTGGATTAAGCTGTGTACCATCTTTTAGGACCATTTTGCTGTTCTATCCATATATGCTTCTGAAGGGTTATTACTATTCAATTGGGGTTATCTATTTATCTATTTATTTAGTTATTTCATTGCTGTTTTTTAATTTTTAATTATTTATCTATTTATTCATATCTATTTATTTATTTATTTATTGACGCTCTGAAAGAGCTACGATCCAACTGCATATTTATATTTTTATTTTACCATTCCCCTCCCCTTCCCCTGCAGCGCTTCTTACTTCCCACCTTTTTCACATTTGGCTATCAACATTAGGAGGTTTTTGTAGACCCTTCCAAGTGGGATTTAATTGCAGCAACCATTCCAGTGCCAGTTACTTACTCCCTACCACTTCAAATGGTGTGTAACAGTCTACAATTAGTTTTAGTCTCCATGTTGCAAATAAAGTGCCATGAAGTGTAATGGTGTATGGGGTCACATCTGTACCCCACATTCCTGTGCATTTTAAGCAGTAACAGACAAGATGTGCTTGTTCAGAGATACGGTCAACAAATGCAGAAGGGACTCCAAGGTGAATCTAGTGGACACATGCCCAATTGGTCTCAACCTAATCATGCACCTAATTGGGTACTACATAAGTCCAAGACTGAAATTCCTCACATATCAGAGGACAGACAGTCAGTCCATTATTGATGCACACCTGTAGCAAATAAATTAAAAATAAATCATACAAAATGCTGTAAAGACGTATTAGTGTCTGAATAAAATAAGACTGCAATATATCTAAAGCCATATAAATGTGTAAATGAAATAGAAATAATTTGTGAGTTCTTGAAGTTGCTATGTAGTGCTTTATAC
Source organism: Limnodynastes dumerilii (assembly GCA_011038615.1). NCBI lineage: Eukaryota > Metazoa > Chordata > Amphibia > Anura > Limnodynastidae > Limnodynastes > Limnodynastes dumerilii. The sequence continues at coordinate 35,577 of WWET01004986.1, forward strand.
ATATGCAAATCTTAAGAATAAGTGTTGCAAATACTTGTCATAGAGAATTGTAAATCTTGTGCAAAGTGTCATGGGATTTAGTTTAACACTCATCAACATGATTGTCTTTGTAAAAGTTCTAACCCTTTATGTATTTCCTTTGTGGCTTTGGAATGGCAGCTAATAGCGTGTAGTTCAGAATGTATAATCCATATTGTTTTATATATACAAGCTGAACATTTGTGGTTTGCTCTGAGCTAGGATAACAATCTCTGATAGTCTAATATGTTCCATGCTGCAGTGAATGGTACTGCAGCTATACTTATATAAAATTAAGACTGAGTATAAAGTTTAGCAGGAACAGCGATCAGCAGGACAAGGGTTTAATCAGTTCAAACAGGATAACAATTGCCCCTAAATAAACGATTTAAACCTGTCCACTTAGAGGGGTATGAGCAATATGGTATACAAGTGTGGAGAGGTGAAAGGCAGAAATTCGTTTTGCAGCTGTGACCTTTGTCAATGCACATGCCAACCTTGACAGTAGGATAAATAAGCAAACAAGCTTACACAACCACTACAACACAACACAAAAATGTAGTCAAACTGCAAGTAAAATCTCCTGGCCAAACAAGATAGCAGAAGGGAGGCTTAGTCAATACAAAGCCTCATTAAACACAAATAGCTGACTGTTTGTCTGTGTCTGTTGTCCATAATGTACAAGATGTGCTCAGAAAAGATCATGGAAAAGCAAAGTCATCAGGCATATTTTTACTTTTAACTGCTGTGAAAGGTAATCACTGCAAACCAACAGTACAGTAGCTTTAAAAATGTCTAATAAGGCAGATTATATGATGTGTACAGTACATTCCTTTGCTTGCCAAATGCTGACTTAAAGTGTCATATCTTGTTATATATTTTCTATTTTCAGATGCTTGAATGTATCTAATTAAAATTATTGGGTTTAACTTTAAATCGATGTTAAAAGGAAATAAATCCTCCGATATTGTGGAGATGAGGAAATCTTGGGTGATTTTATTTCAGGGCTAATTGAAAAAATTAATATAGATTCAGTGCTTTTGGGATTTAGTTTAAAATAAAAATAAAAAATACAAAGTGACAAATAATGACACAGTGTCTTATAAGTGCCACTTTCTTAGTCTCTTCTTATTTCAATGTAGGTTTTACTTATTTTATTTGCAAAGTGCAAGCACTTAGAATGGGAAAGGAGGACAGGATAATTTTTATGTGGCTATGGATTTTCATTTTCATGTTACTAGGGATAGCAAATGCAGAGTGAGATGGCATTTTCTCCTTTTGCGACTGTAACATTGGTGTGTGTCTTCATAGCTATCATGTATTACACATGTATACAGGTGTTTGCTGCAGCCCCTGAAGCTGTGGATGGTCTTGGCTGCAGCCCCAAGGCAGGTCACTAAACAGTCCTGGGACAATGGAAGAAGCTAGTGAGAGGTGGTGAGTGGACTCCGTTGTTAGAAGAGCCTAACACAGTGGATAGTTGGTAGCAGACAGAAGCACTGTGAATGAATGGTAGCAGACAGCATGGTGGATGCTGGTAGCAGAAAAAAAGGGATTCCTATACGTATGGCAAATTCATATAGGAAAATATCAACCCGTGAGCGCAGTAAGTTAAATAAATATGTGAACAATAATAGAATGAATGTATATTCTCTGTCTCCAATTATTATCTCTGATAATAAAAAAAAATAATAAAATTGTATATACTCTGTCTCCAATAATTGAGTAAGTGAACCAAAACAGAAAATGAAAAGGTGATCTATAGAATCTATAGACAGACTCGCACTGATATAACTCCAATTTTCAATATGATTATATAAACCCGTAATACCTAAAGAAATCTCAAACAATGAAAAAACAAAAAATACCACAATATTGTGGACCAGTGGAAAAATAAACAATATAAATTATAATGCAATGAAAACTCCTACAACAAACTTAAATAATGAGGAGTAAACTGTTTGTATCCTTCTAACTCAATAGAATAGGTAAGTTATAATGTCCATGGAAGACGGAAAACGATCTTAAGTCTGGATCAGGCACATTTTTATTAATCATTTTTGAAAATGAAGGTAAAAGGGTGGATGGTTTGCTTTAAAAGATTTTGCCATAGTCTACAAACAGACTTGCACAACTGCTTCTGGGGTTTCCCAATTATAAGGGGATCTTGGCTTCAAATCCAGAAACTTGCAGAAGACAATCTGGTAAATTATGTTCCTCTTAACCTTGAGTGGACAATTGTGGGTATGTTGCCGGAGGGGCAGACAATACTGAAAGGAGGAAAAGAAGCTTCTTATGGTAATTAGTGCCGCAGCTCGAAAGACAATTTTACACCTCTGACTTCAGCCTACAGCCCTATTAATAACTCTTCTGAAAGAAAAACAATTCTATAACAGTTTCAATAATAAGGTGGTACTTTATCTGAGAGGTAGTAAATGACCCACCTATACATTTGTAATTGTAAGTGGAAATTGCAAATACAAGCATATATCTGATGTTATTTTTGTCACAGAGCTTGTACATAGTAAGAGAAAAGTCATGTGTTTTTATTACAAAGAATATAATTTAAAAAAATTATGATTTTGTGATTTATTGCATGATATATGATGTTTGAACAAATAAATATAAAAATATTTTTAAAAAAACCCAAAAAAACAAGATTTTGGAGTGAATGCTCTTTGATGAGAATTTAGATCCCTATTGGAGTAGTTTTCATAGCTAATATGGATTCTGTTTCATCCATTACATTATGAGATTCTTTTAAAACATATCTTAGGTGTACATTGATAGCAAGAATTGCAGAGATTAAATGCTCCTCACAAAGAAAGAAACAGATCACAAAAGAATTTGCAGAGTCTGAGGAAATATATCTTAGTAGTTATTGTAAGAGAGATACATTTTACTGGTTCAAAGCACAAAGTGATTGGACTGCCTCTCTGGTAGATAAGTCAAAACAGAAACTGTTATTTTGTGCATATGAGAGCCATACACAATCTGACAGAGGCAGCTGTTTTGTACATAGGTTAGTAATGGGGGAGTGTGACAACAGAGTAATCCTTGCAGTGTGGGATGATACTGCTGACCAAATATGGTTAATATTGTAAGCAAAATATGAGCTATCTGAATTATTTTATAAATCTAATGTAAAATACACAATTCTTATTCTTTATTTATAAGTTGCTACACAGTTTCCCACAGCACAGTAACAGAAGTTCGGATTCACAGTTACGTAGATTTCGTCTTACGTATGTTGTTTTAAGAATTGAGCTATTACGCATGCGCAGTAGCTTAGTTACGCTATCTACGTACCATTTCTGTATGTAGATTGTGTAAGCGAGTTCCTTAGACCACGCTTACGCAATCTACGTACAGAAATGGTACGTAGATAGTGTAAATGAGCTACTGCGCATGCGTAGTATCTCGATTCTTAAAACAACGTACGTCAGACGAAAACTACGTAACTGTGAATCCGGACCAGAGTGTCTAAGAATAGGGTAAAAGCAATGAACAAAATTTAGAAAGAAAAGTTGAGCAAAAAATGAAAGTACATAGAAGGTATTATTGGTTATAACAGGAGTTATTAGAGTGAGGAGAGCTTCGGGCATTAATGAAGAGGAATGCCTAAATGGAATGATTGATGCTTTGCAGGTTGGTGGGTAATCTGGTAGAGCAGACAGAGTATTGCCAAGAAGGGGCAGCACAGGAAAAATCTTAGTGGTGAGAGTTATATGAGGAGTGAGATAAGGTGATGAAGAAGGAGCCAAGGACTTCTGAAGTGAGAATTCTATTTGGAGAGAGAAGATCAGTTAATGTAACATCAGAAAAAAGACTGGATTTATATCTTAAATGAACATCTTAGATTATAGTATAGTATATAGTATAGTAAGATATAGAAAAATTGGAAGTAGGTAAATCCATGAAGTATAATTAAAAAAAATGAAGAAAGGGAGGCCCTGACGTCCCTTAAATAGAATCAGGAAATAATAATCAAACCCTCATTTTTTACAACTCCTTATAGTAAATATTAAATCTGAAGGACATGGGCCCTGTCATTCCTAAACTGGGGGAAAGATTCTTTCGTGGTAACAGTGAATGTGAGTTCCTAGTATACTGTTATTAACCATGATCTAGGACGCTGTAAGATGGATGGCCTTTGGAATCCTCAGATTGGAGTACTGATGACAAATAATTCATTATTGTTGGTATAAATGAAAAAAAATACTTTTTTGATTCAACTTCATTCTGCAAAAAACAAGGACATAATGGGACATAGTGCAGTTTGTTGTATATTGAGTGATATATCTCAAAAACATCCCATACATCAGTACATTTTATGGACCAACATATGTGCAACACAAATTCCATTAAAGGAATCATAGGAATCAAGAGAATAGAAGGAAATTGAAGAAAAACAACATTAAACAGGCCTTAGCTTGAGAGGAACTCATTTACAGATATGACACTTAACAATCAAATAGGCTAAATAATTTGTTTGAATTGAAGTGCTTTTTACATTAATATTTCACATCATTGTTTCACTAAAGTTCACTTTATATTTTTATTTTTGTAATTAAGCTGTAGCCACTAGTTTTATCATGAAAGGATCACACTTCTAGGACCTTGCAGTTATTAGGGTGATATTTATACTTTTTATAGGGATAACTATATATCATTAGGTCACTAAGATCACAGGGCAGTATTCAGAGATCCGTATTCTCTCCGATTTACGTGCGTATTTTTAAGTATGTTTCAACTGTGAATGCGTAGTAACTTTTTATACGCAGTTCACGTAGACTATAAGTGCGGAAGTGCCTATCGGACGGACATGTGAATCAGACGTGGGAAAATCCGCACGGATCTCCAACGGAAAAATCCGCACAGAGGAATTTACATAGAAATGGGCGGGGGGCATTTCAATGAAGGGAAGTAGGCGCGATTATCAAGATACGCACGGACGGAGGACACATATGCTCGGAAATGACCACCGAAGGTTAGGGCTAGTCTATGGAGGCGGATTAGCAAGGGGAGTGACTGGGGTTTTGTTGGGTGTAACTTGCTCCGTCCGTGCGTATATTAGCGGACCGATCGCTGGATGGATCTCTGAATACGGCCTACAATGTTTACATTAAGGCACTTTGGTGTACACTACTATATATCAGTACATGGTAGGTTTTCATATTTATTGGAATGTATGACATTTAAATAGGGCACAGCACACCCTTCTAGTGATTTTAGAGAGTAGAATTATAAGCAGGTATATCTGTTCTTGACAGATGCGGCAGGTTCTATTCATGCCTGAATGTGAGTGGTGAATAGGTTTGTACAGTGGAAAATAGGGCACTATGCAACTAATAAGGAATCTGTTATTATGTGCAATTATGTGCATTAAAATATTCAATTGTGGATAGACTAGTTTATAGAAAATATGATGAATAAAGGTGGTACTGCCCTGCACTGTGCCATTGTTTGCACTTTGAGGAAGAGGTTCCATCCTCCAAATGCGTCAGCTAGATTCCAGACTCCCCAGCGTGGCTCTCGGCTCCCGACATCTCTGGCTCCCTGATCTTCATTTAGTTGCAACATCTCGGACAGATCCCGGGCCCTTCTGCGTCCACCAGTGACTGTATCAGCATTAACACATCTTCAGTGCCGATGCCAGGTACGATAACCTTTTTGCATAGGGGAACGGTTGTTTATTGATTTTATCAGAGCGTTATATCCCTGATTTCATTTTTGTCCTATTTATTTATTTGTTGTCTAATTCATGTTAATAAATGTTATATTTTAACTCTGTTCTTTTCATTTTCATTTTAATATAAACTTGTGGAGGGAAAATGCATTGCTGAAGCTGCACCTTTCTTAAAGAGACAGTTCATCACTGGACCTTGCTTAAAGAGACAGTCCACTATTGGTCTTTGAGGAGATAGTGGTTTGAGTGCACACCTAGTCCCATTTAATTTTTTGTATTAAAAAAAAAATTCTGTCTTTTTTGGGGTAGTTCTATACATTGCGCTATTCTGAAGAAAACTATTTTATATACCATTTTAGTTCCCATTAAGGGGGTAGGATCCTCATTGTTTTCTTCGGTTTTTGGCTGCAGTGGTTTCAGTGCAGCCAATTCTGATTTTCCATTTTGATTTATCAAAAGTGACTTATCAGTGCATCTGGTATATTTGTAGCATAACCTTAATTAAAAGATGCAGCTCAATATTAAATTGGTATTTCTTTTGTTCTTATCTGTTGACTGTTATTACTGGTGCTCAATAAATAAATTTAAATTATCCTATTATTTAATCCAGAGGCATGGGGCATATTGTATTTAGATTGTTTAAAGAAAAGTTTACTATTTACCTAAATGGGACCTACTAACAAAATAAAGATGTTGATATCGTCTGAACTTTTTTATTATATCAGTCTGCAATTTTTAATAAAGGCAGTGTGTTAAAGAAATGTAATATTATTTAGACTTTGGTGGGTTCTAAATAACGTTAAAATTTTCAAATGAAAATGTTTTCCTATACCTTAAAAAATATGGGTTATAACTATCGGTCTTCAAACTCTTTTAGGCTGGATGGCTTCATTAACTTTGCCATATACTGTAGATTGTATAACTTAATAGTTTGCTTGGGCTCTCTACTGGACTTTGATAAAGGAAGAGAGATCACTATTCCCCTATGTAATTCTATTGCAGGTAATTACTACAATACTGGTTGAACTACTGCTGTATTGCTGGACAAATCCATCGACCCTCCCTTTGAGGAGACTTGAGGTCTGAGGAACTTTTGAATCTAGAGGATCACCAGCTTTGGGAAATAATTAGTGTGGTAAATCCATACATGTACCACATTGCACATTCACTAGGTAACAGAAAGGTGGCGATGGAGATGCCAGTGCTACTCCTAAATTTGTGAAACCTGCATCTGTCAAATTAGAACAGCCAAGTAATACGTACAAGGAAAAGGAATAAGGTCTCTATATAATTCATATTTATTATATTATATTACTGCTTTTCAAAGTGAAAGCATGAAACACATCTCCTAAAAAGAAATCACATGCTAAAACATAAGAAGTCTCCACTGATTTCTCACTATTGATACATTCTTTATAACAAGAAAACATTCACATTAAGTTTTAATTAAAAATCACTATTTAGATATATGAACACATGGCTGAACAAATGGTTGTCTCTATGATTGACATTTCCATTCTCTTTTCAACTCTACGTATCAAAAACTGTCCAGAATGTAATATATATGTAAAATACAGTAGGGCACAGTATAAATCTCATAATTTAATTTATTACATGTGCAACTGAGATATAGCATGAACTGTACTGATCCTTTAATACATCCTAAAATATTTTCTCAGTAGCTACAAACTGCCTGGACCATACATTACAGTTGACCTCAGCCAAAACTGTTAAGTTTCTTATTTAGTATCTACAGTATGTGAAATAATGTATGCTACAGTAAAATAAGATAACATTATGTGGTCATCTCTAAATCAAATAATTGAGCAAATTTACATTTCTAATGAATTAATTTAGAACATTATTTTCATATTCTTAAGGTATCTTTATAGTTGTCTTATACAACATTTCTCTACCATTTCAGTGTTTATTTTTAGATGACAGAACATTTGCTCAGTGTGATGTGAAAGGATAGTGTTTACTGAATGCCATTGATTAACTCAGTGTTGTTCTTGCAAGTTCACATAAATTACTTACATGATTGAACTAAATGTCAAACTGTTCTTTTTTTTTTTTTGGCCAAGCAACTGGACTGCAGGGGTTATATTATGCCATCCTGTTGTAAATGACTATACTTGTATGATAAGCACTAACCTGACAGACACTTTCCAAGTATTAAAAATAACTTTTGTTATTCAAAATAAAACCTGGCTTTCACTGATTTACATTCAATGCAACCAGATTACCTTGTCCCACAACATTGTATGAAATGGTACCCGCCAGGGCCGGTGCGATACGCTACACGGGGGGGAAGCTGGCAACAGGCTTGAGAGGTGCCGGCGGTCATCCCCCCGCTCCCCACTCTGGTGGCTGGCAGCTCATACAGGATGTTACTGTATGAGCTGCCATGGCCATTACATAGAGCAGCTGATTGGAAAATTATTTTCAGTTGCTCTATGTAACAGCCGCAGAGGCTCATACAGGAACTTCCGGTATAAGGGGAGGAAAAGAGTAGAGAAGAGAGCTGCAGAGGAAGACACAAGGTAAGTAAACATGGGGATACTGGGGGGCTGTACATCTATGATGGAGTTACTGGGGGGCTGGATACACATGATGGAGATACTGGGGAGGCTGGATACACATGATGGGGATACTGAAGGGCTGGAAGCACATGATGGGGTTACGGGGGGCTAGATACACATGATGGGGATACTGGTTGGCTGGAGGCACATTATGGGGATATTTAGGGGTTGGAGGCATATGCTGGGGTTACTGGGGGCCTGGAGACACATGATGACGATTTTGAGGGGCTGGAGGCATATGATGGGGTTACTGAGGAGCTGGATACACATGATAGGGTTACTGGAGGGGGGCTGGATATACATGATGGGGATACTCGGGGGCTGCACAGACATGATAGAAATACTATGGGGGCTGGAGCCACATGATGAGGATATTGGGAGGCTGCAGAGAAATGATGGGGATACTGGGGGGGCTAGAGACACATGATGGGGATACTGGGGTGCTGTAGACACTCTTACAAGACTGAGATTCTTTTTTGATATGGATACAAATGTTTTCTGTATTCCAAGGAGTTTTTAACTGCATTGTGGTTACAAGAATGTTGAATTTATTGTACAGTGGTCAGAAGGATGCAATCTGTATTGTATGATGGCCTGTATGATATAGTGGTCATTAGGATAATGTCTGTATGGTATGGCTGTCACTAAGATATTTAGGACCCTATTCAGAGATCCGTGTCCAGATCTGTCCGCAAATATACGCACGCACAGTGCATGCCAAACCCCCTCACACCCATGACACCCCCCTCTCTCAGCCGTGCTCTCAGAGACTTACGCCTCCATAGACCACCTGTAACTTTCCGTGTGCAGTCCCGTGCTTAAATGTTCTCCATTTGTGCATATCTTGATAATCGCGCCCACTTTGCTTCATTTAAATGCCCCCCCTGCCATTTTTATTTAAATTCTCCCGTGCGTATTTTTACGTCGCAGATCCGGACGTATATGTACCAACGTGCAATTCACAAGTCCGTCCATGAGGCACTTCCGCGCGCATAGTTTACGTGAACAACGTAAAAAACGTTTCTAGTTGCAGTTTAAATGTACCTAAAAATACGCACGGAACTGGCCATGAAAACGGATCAATACGACCCTTAGTCTGTATTGTGTGGCAGTGATTAGGATGAAGTGGGAATTGTACAGTGGAGACTAGGAGGCTGTTTGTATTGTATAGTAGTGACTATGATTTGCTTTTTTTAATTGTGGTTACAAGATTGTGTTTTATGACGCTTACATGGATACTATACTCTATTAATTATAATGTGAAATTGTTAAACAGGTGGGAGCAAATTTATGGCTTGCAGGGGGGCGCCGAATACCCTAGCACCGGCCCTGGTACCCACTAATTCTCTTGTCAGAAGTTGGGACTGCATAAAAATATGTAGGACTGATCTACCGGACTATTGAGCAATTTGGCACCACCATCTTCCTGGCCATCAGATAATCACTTAGTGTAGGGCCAGAGAAAAGGTTGATCACTACAAAACACACACACAGATACATTCACCATTCTCATGCATACTGAGCGCAGCTAATAATTTCATACCAATTTCCATTCACTACCATGTCCTGCATTCAGAAGAAGGTTATTAAGAATTCATGGTGCCTAATGGTTGATGGAAGGTAAGTTATATTCCGGGCTTAGTGCCCACCATGAATCACTCTGGCGCTGGTGAATAACAATGATTCTATCTAAAGCATCTTTAGATAAATCAGTAATAGCTATCTTTAGGCCCTTCCTTTGGGTGTAACTTGGGTGCACTTTAGTGCTTGTAGGGTTAACTTGTTTTAATGATTTTGGCAATGATACAGTCAATATTGTGGTGTCGGATGTATCATTGCTGATTTACTTTTTGTTGCTGTAGCAACCAGAACTGCTTCCACTTGACTCCTGCTTTTGGTGGTTGAAGTAAATATATGTTAAAGTAGAAGAACTCTGCTTTATGTCTGTAAATAAGTATACTGAAACTGGAGTAACAAGGAAATGGACTTTGGACCTGGAACTGGATTCACAGATCCGGTGTGAGTTAGGTGTGGACAGACCCACACCTAGCTCACCCTTCCTGCCCCCATCCTGCCCCCCTCCCCCGAGGTGGCATTACGCTGCCTCTTTTTACCTAAAATACTCAATGCGATCTTAAACCGCACAGAGGCAATTTACGTAGATTGCGTACGTAGACTGCGTAAAGGACCTACTAGGCATGTGCAGTAGGTCCTTTACTAAAGATACGCACCTAAGAAGCGACTGCTTGTTAGGTGTGAATCTGGCCCCTGATCCACATATAAGGGCATAATCCATAAATTAGCCTCTGTTGGGGGGCATGGCCTAGCTGCAGACCAGAGTGGACGTGTTTTCGAGGAGCTCTCCGGCTTCTCAGCCTTTTGATCATCCCTTTTGGGGGTACGGTGGTGTTGAACCCCACTTCTACCAGCAGCTGAACTGCCCCTGCCCACCTACAACCCGGAGTGTGGCCTGTTCTTCTAGCTGACGCGGTGGTCTGAGGCCTTACAGAGAGCGCGGGCTTCCCGGCCCGCTACCAGGCCTTGGGGCCTTCGCCCCCGCTTCTTCTTCCCCCGGCAGTGCCCCCTGGGAACGGACCAAGGAGGGGGAAAGTTACCTTACCTTCTGGGCTCCGGATGCTGTACCTGTGACACGCGGTGGATTGCTGCAGGCGACCGCGTGGGACCGGGAGTCCGGAGGAGGAAGAGTCGGGCGCCATCTTGCTTGACACGCACTGAGGAGCCAGGACCCTTGCCGTGCCAACGCTGAGGCTTCCAGCTGATCCGGCCTCCGTAGGGGCTGAAGACCAGGTACCAGAGATTAGCGGTGCCAGTGGAGTGGACTCAGTGGGGGATCCTCTGGGACGTGTGGACTCGCTCCAGGGCTGCCCACCTTCTATCAAGGCTTCTTCCTCTGTGCCTCCTGTCACTCTGTGCTGCCGTCCTGGACATACTGACTGCCTTTAGGGTGAAGATAGTGCCGCTATATAGCCTTTCTGTGACCCTGCCCTCACTTCCTAACTACAGCCCTAGCTGCTCACAAGCCTGCTAACCCTTCTAGTGCTGGGCCAAAAATAATTCTCACATCCCTTCTGCCTCCAACCTCAGTCTCGGTCCACCAGCCAGGCCCCCTACCCTTTCCAGTGGCAAATACCTGGTGTTGCCCATTCCCCACTTCTTACCTGATATTTGGCCCCACTTGCCCCCAGAGGGATTACCCCCTGAAGGTTCCTGCAGATGTGACTTGTCAGCTTCCTTCATCTACATATTGCTCTAGTAGGATTTCTGGAATCATTACAGATTAGCGCCACAAGAAGGCGCCAGACAACTGAGAATTCACTGGAAACTAAACTAAACTAAATATACAGACCTGGTATAATTAGTCTCAGATATAACCCCTTCACCACATGGAGGAAGGTCCTTCTCCTTTGTGATGTAACCTGATGTGACCATGATCCCACTTCATTAGGGGGACAACGCTCCTGATGACCTCACCGCAAGCCATGAACCAGTAGTAGTTTCTCCTATTGAGAGTTGTGCTCTGTCTGACATTTGTGTTTTAACTATACCACACTTCTTCCTCTAATGGAAAAGAGAGGTTCTCTCAGGAAGACTCCGGCCAAGTCTAAGCTTTCAGCTACTCACTCCGACATCACTCCGTTCCTCAGCGTGACCAACCCTGCAGCCTCCCTGGGGGACCCCCCATCTTCTCCGGTCGACGTGCTAGAAATGTCGGAGCCTGCTTCCCCCGCCTCGGGCTCAGGCACCACCGCCTTGGCGCATAGGGGCATTGATGAGATTCTAAAACGCCTTGACGCAATCCCTACCAAACAGGACATGCAGCTCCTAGAAAACCGCCTAATGGAGAAAATGCATACTCATATGCTTTCCCTTCAGGCGGACATCTCCCAGGCGGATGTTTGACTGACATCGGTGGAAGCTATACAAGAAGATCATTCTGCAAGTATTTCCCAGTTACATACTGCGATAGCGGAGCAAGAACGTGCCTTAGCGGATGCTCAGTCCCATCTGGAAGATCTGGATAATAGGGGCAGGCGGAATAATCTTAGGGTCCGTGGAATCCCTGAAGATATTTCGGCAGACAACATTGAGGCAGCTCTAACCCGGGTGTTCAACACTGTCTTGGAAGCTCACCCTGACCATGTTATTATATTCGACAGAGCTCACAGAGCTCTCAAACCTAGAGGACCGGCACAAGCACAACCCCGCGACATTATATGTCGCATTCACTACTACAAAGTGAAAGAAGAGATACTGCAAAAGGCCAGAAGGAGAGACACTATTGATTTTGATGGCAACCCAGTCCAAATATTTCAAGATCTTTCCTGGCAAACGCTGCAGAAGCGACGCCAACTCCGTCCGTTAACAGAACTACTCAGGAATCATAATATAAAATATCGCTGGGGATTCCCCTTCAGTATTCAGGCAACTAACAATGGAAAGTCGCCAACTTTGAGGAATCCCTCGGATTTGCCTCACTTCTGTGATACTTTAGGTCTCTCATCAGTCACTCTCCCCGAATGGGGTACCCCCTCTGGCTTGATGGATGTAGCGTCGAATGCGCAGCAACCCGGTTGGCAGTCGGTGCGGCGACAGAAGAGGAAGCCTTCATCTCCGACCTGACTTGGAGACGCCCTTGGCCTGTGCAATTGCTCTTCCCATTAAAGACTTAGTCCTCCTCTGAAGCGACTGAAACTTTCCCTAAGGAATGCCCACTCATCCACTTCTGAGCTCAAGATCTCCAGGCTTTCTAAGTTGCCTAGGGACCGGTTACCTCGCAGAGTCCCGTTTGTAACATGTGCTGCCCATTTGAACTCTTAGTGCCTGAAGGGCGACTCTTAGGCATCTAGAGGACTACGTCTGGTCTTTGTCTGTTCTTTGTTCATTGTTTGGTTCATGGTTTACTTTTACTTATAATTATTTGTTTTATGTGATGTTTTGATTATGTCATCTACAAATATGTTTCTCTGTTACTTATTAGAGGTTATCAGTCCGTTTTAACCCCTGTTTTTTACTTACTGTAACCCCATTTGCGCATGGCTAAACTTAAGGTAGCCATGTTGCACCCAGTACCACTTCTCTTGAAGTTCTTTCTTCTCCTACCCTTAACTCCTTCCAGCCCTTATTACAAATTTGATTTATCTCTTCCTGATGGAAGTCTTACTCCCACTTTTGATCTTACACCTATTGTTGTTTACACCCAGTCACTGGACTGGTCTCCCATTATTTGTTACCCCTCACCCTTCCCTCCCACATTTTCAACCAGGTTCCCCATTTCACTGGGTTTACTCTCCTCACTGGTAGCATTGGGTCTCGCTCATCCTTTCCTCTATAAACCTCTTTATGGCGGGCCCTAAATCCTACCCAAAAACTCACCTCCACCTACTGTCCATTAATGCTAAAGGTCTTAACTCCCCGGAGAAACGCTCCTACCTCACTAATATGCTACACACCGAGAAAATAGATATTGCTTTTGTTCAGGAGACACACTTCAAGAAGGGGGCAGCCCCACGTCTCTCAAATTACCGTTACCCACATGTATTCTGTAATGATTTTTCCCTTACTAAATCTAAAGGGGTGGCAATATTATTTTCCAAAACTATCCAACTAACAGACCCCTCCTCTATTCCTCTTGGGGATGGGCGTGGAATTTTGGTTAAATGCAAGATATATAATCAATTGTATACCTTTGCTAATCTCTATTTTCCTAACCAGGATCAACCACGCTACTTTGCTCACGTCCTTGAGGAAGTTGATCAGCACAAGGAGGGCATACTAATCATTGGTGGTGATTTCAATTGGGCCTTAGAACCGCATCTAGACACCACTTCCGGTTCCTCCAGATGTTCCCTGCGTGACGCCAGAAGGGTAAGACAGATCCTACATGAACACCAGCTGACTGACCCCTGGCGTATTTTCCACCCTCGGGAACGGGACTATTCCTTCTTTTCACACCCTCGAAATTCCTATTCTCGGATTGATTATTTCCTCATCTCACATACCTCTCTCCACCTTGTCTCCACTGCAAATATTGGACACATTACCTGGTCTGATCATGCGCCCATCACTATTAGTTTACACATACCCACCCCACAACCGAAGGCATGGTCCTGGCGGTTTAATGAATCACTCCTTCAGGACCCATATTGTAGAGAAAAGATTGAATCCGCGCTTGCAGATTACTAGGAGTTTAACGATATAGGGGACATATCTAAGGCAACTATCTGGGAAGCTCATAAATGTGTTATCCGGGGTGTCTGTATTCAGATGGGAACTTATCTTAAGAGGCAAAAAGAGGCCCAAAAGTCTCAGCTGCTTATTAAGATACAAAATTTGGAGACGTCCCACAAGTCTTTGCTGGATAAAGCGACTCTGGTTGAGCTCTCCAATGCTCGTGCCTCTTTGGCAACTCTCTGTAATGATCGTTATAAAACATGGATATGAGAAGCAGAGCAAAGGTTAAAATATGGAAATATATATACTAGTATGATGAACCTATATTATTATCATTACTACTATGATTAAATATCTAACCACAACTTTTCTGTAATTAATGAAGTGTTACCTATGCAATATATAAAACAAGCCCATATATTAGCATACGTTCCTATAAAATTGAACCTAATGTTAATTCATGTATTGTGTGATATATTTAATCTGCTCCTCGTTTAAGGTTTATTAGACCATAAGTGATTTGTATACACAAGTTCTCAGCAGAAATGATATTGCCTATTTGTAATTCAGATGAAAATACACTTTCATAAAATGCCAATTTTCCTGCATCATTATGTACAGAGCCGCTCCAGTCATGTCTCTGGGATTTTTTTTGACCTATTTGAATAATTTGCCCTTTTAGAATGGCATGATAAGCATATTTATAATAACAATAGACATACTAAGCATTCATAAATAAAGGAATACTTTGTCTTTTGGTAAATATATAACAGAAATTAACCCTCTATAACAAGATGCAATTTGCATTTTATTTGCATTTTAATGTAATGTTATTGCACTTTAATGACATATTATTCCCCTTTAAATCACAGGATTCATACTTAATAAAGTCACCCGACTAACATCCGGCACACACTGATTGCGGTAGTCAGGTGAAAATTTGGATATGTGCATGCCAGATGTTCCACAACTAATCTCTATGGGTACGGAAGTTAGTTCCATTCACCTGGATATCCATCCGATAGGGCAGCACATCCACTCTACCCACCTAAACTCCAGGGGCCATATTTACTAAGCTAAGGGTTTGGAAAATTAGAGATGTTGCCTATAGCAACCAATCAGATTCTAGCTCTCACTTTCTTTTTACATACTAGAGAATGTCAGCTAAAATCTGATTGGTTGCTATGGTCAACATCTCCACTTTTTAAAACCCACAACTTAGTAAATCTAGCCCCAGGAGTATTTACATTTTACAGTGAGGGCTTTGTCTACCATTCCCATGCACATCAGCAGTCGTACAGACCACTGATCCGCACGGGTGACTTAAGGCAGGGTTATGGCAGTGTAAGAGAGGTGACGAGAAAGAGGAATGACAGAGGAGATCATTCCCTTCTTTCATGCCGACTGCCAGAACAGAGGCCAGATTTACTAAGCTGCGGGTTTGGAAAAGTGGAGATGTTGCCTATAGCAACCAATCAGATTCTAGCTCTCACTATCTTCTTGCATACTAGAGAATGTCAGCAACATCTCCACTTTTCCAAACCCGCAGCTTAGTAAATCCGGCCCCTGGTCTGAATCTAGCCTGCTGTCATTAGTGGTTACATGTATTTCCCAACTGAGAAAAGAATGCACATAAAGTAAATGAACCCTTGCTGGACCTACCCCCCAAACACCCCTTCAGTCGCAATGTGTCATACTTTAGCATCGCAGCCAGCTGAGAACACTGCTTATTTTAAAGCATCAGCTTTCTTTGGAAGGGTAGCGCTAAAAATTCAATGTAAAATACTCCAAAGAACATTATGTTCCCAGAACTCAGCAGAAGGACAGAGCCTGGAAAACAGATAGTCAATCCCTTATAATTACACAAAATATTCTGTTTAACGTCAGCAACATTGCTCTACAGAGTCCATGTGTCTGTGCAAGAATAAAATAAATCTGTGCTAAAGACTCATTTCTGAAGCTGGCCATAAGATTTAATATGTCAAATCAATACATTAACAGACCAATGTAAACTAAATGTTCTGCAATTGTCTGGATGTAAAACATCTACATCTAAAGTAAGCAGGATTAGCTCAGAATAAAAAGACTTCATAAGTGAAAATAAATAATTAGTGGAATTATATATACAGTCATTACATACAAAACCAAGAGTAACTTAAAAGACTACCAAATTCACAGTGCAATAATGGGATTTATAGTGACCTCCACCCTATACAAATAGCACACTAGTGTCCACAACCCAATATAGCCTATTAAATGCCACCCAATACAGGGAACATCCCAGTGACCTCTTCACCCAATACAGAGAGCATCCTTGTGACCACCACCCAATAGAGAAAGCCTCCTAGTGACCACTACCAAATAGAGAGAGCATCCTAATGACTATCACCCAAGACAGCAAGAATTCTAGTGACACCCTTCTAATAAAGTGAACATTCTGCTGGTGTTCAAACAAGAAGGGCTGCTGGATGGTCTAGAAAAGGCCACCAAACTACTGGGATGATCCCTTGTAAGTATTTCCAACCTGCCTCTGCTTGGAGGACAATGTAGAGAGAACTTTTTTTTTTAAATGCCTAAAGTTTTATAGACTCTAATATAGAACTCCTTGCACTACATAGAAACATAGAAAGTGGTGGCAGATAAGAGCCACATGGCCCATCCAGTCTACCTAGACCCTATTTACCCTCAATTTAGTTTGAGATTTAGGATATCCTTATATTTATCCCAAGAATGTTTAAACTGCTCTACTGTGTTACCTTTACCACCTCAGATGGAAGGCTATTCCACTTATCTATCACCATTTCAGTAAAGCACATTTCCTCTAAATCTACCACCCTCCAGTATAAGTGCATGAAACCAGGTTGCACATCTTCATATCCTTTGTAACCATATAGGAAAAACAACAGTCACAAAAATGTATTGAAATGTATTGTATTAGAGAGTAAATGTACACAATAGGCCAATCAAATAGTAACCAGAATGATTATTATGAATGAATAATTCTGGGATGATATACACGTGAATTGCCAATATAATCAATCCAAGCACAGAGGACAAACAGAAATAGAATAATAAAAAGAAAACATTTATAGTTGTTACCTTGCAGTAGTGACGAAGGCATAAAGAACTCATAAACAACTCAATAGAGCACCATATTGAAATAAATCAGAGTGCTCCGTACTATACAACTGATATGCAAACAAAACCAGGGAAGGTGTAGTTATAGTAGGTCTCTGTCAATAACGCTAACATAGAGGGCAGATTAGCCAAGCATTTAATCATTCTAATAAATCAAAGACATTATTATTAGAGGAATAATGCAAAGATTAATATCCTGTTATATGTCTCCTATAAACACGCTCTCTATAATGGCTTTTATAATTATTATAAACTAAACATTAGGCAGAATATTATTGCTGGCATCTGCAAATAACAATAACAGCACTGAAAAAAAAACTTTGACCTTTTTCTAATTTGTAACCTTCATTGCTCTCAGTGACACAGTATATAGCACAGTTAAACTACTAGAACATTGTGTAAAGCATGAGCTCAGATTTATATGCCAGTCTACAGGTACAATAGGAGAAACCGTTATTCCCACAAACATGCCAAATTCCTTATAATTATCCCAGAAACTTACATGGTTTAGCCCAGGAGTTACTAATTTCAAGCACTTAATTAAGTCTGGGTCCAGCCCTATATGTGTTCTTCCTCTCTGTGTAGCAATGTAGACTTCGAGACCAGAATTCCTGGGCACCAGAGATTTGTGTGTATGTGTGACAGTGTGGGCCAATTCCATATTGAGTCATCCTGGGCATGTCAGGGGATTACCTTTATATTTTCTTTTTGTATAAAAGAGGCTCTTAGCCAAGTCTTGACCACCCAGACTATACTTTTATACTTGTTAAAATGTATACTATTTAGCAAACTTCAGCTTGTTTTCTAAATATTCTGAATATATATTTCTAAATTGCTCAAATATCAATAATGTATATTACAAATATGCCTGACAAGTGTTTCTGAGAGATGGAAAATATAGCAGAAAGCATATACTGTAAATAGGCCAAGTTGTCAACATTTTGGGTTCCAAGCTGCTTAAAAAGCGCATCTGATTTTAAGTAACACATGTTGTTGTTTTTTATAAATAGTGGAAACATGTTCTTGCTACATTTTAACAAGTTTGATGTAACACGAGTATGTTTCACCTAGAGCTGAGCTTTGGGCTCGCAAGAGTTGAAGGCCAAATACAAAAGATGCATTCCCTGCTGTGAAACTTGCCTAGTAAAAGAAATGTTATTATCAAATAACCAACACCAATAACTCAGCTTGACCAGAATCAAACAAAACTGTATGAAACACAAGCCACTGGGAATCTGCTAAACACTGCTGATAGGGTCAAGAAATACAAAAACCCATACAAAAATATCTGCTAATATGCTATGCATTGATCAGAGCAATATTTTCATTCATATAATGAGCATGTACTCTGTAATCCATACATTCTTCAGTATATCTCTGCTTAGCTCTTATTTATGTACTGCACCAAGAATGCTTTAATTGCAATAAATACATACATTTGCTTGTAGTAATAACAATGGGCCAGATCCAGAACTAGTCTAGGACGTAGTTCTGGATCCGGCCCAATATTTTGTTGCAATAATGTGTATAATGACTTTTCTATTTATTATAATACATTGTAGTTAATGGTGTAGAGATACTTCTCTGCATGCAGATGTTAATGCTGTTAAAACTAACAAATAATAAGCTTTGATTAACAAATAAGGTTAATCTACTTTCATAGAGGTACATATTGTACCATAGACAGGGAGAAGTCCATTGCCAAATATATACCTGAAAGAGATACAGGTACCATTCAGAGGGTATGTGTTGCTCCATTTGAATCTTCATTTGAATCAGCTGAATCTCTAAAGTTTGGACCTATGTGAAGCCAGTGAGTCACGCTAAGAAATCAGAAAAGTCCACCACCACATCTTTGGATTTGAATACAACCAGTATGCCGACTCAGAACAACTTGTTTACAGCCATTGCAGGCAGACAAGCGTAAGTCACTGGACCCAGAAGAAAAAAATTATTTTGGAATAAAGGATGCCAATGGGGAAAGAGATGATTCACTGTAATCAATGAAAGACAAGACATAAGAACAGAAGAGGAGACCATTATAAGAAACAGTATGACCAGATTCAAGAAAACAATGCAAACCCAGAGCAGGCACCAAATAATAGTTGGGCATCAGGTCTGTTATTCAGGGCCTGATCTATTGGGCGGAGTATATGTGTTATTGACAGTAGGTATAGGTATGGAGGTGAGTCCACATAGAAAATGTGCTTAACCGGCTTGTTTGTTTATTAAAATAGGAACTACGGGTTTAACACCTATACCACGTGCAAAAAAACAATAGAAAGGCTCTGTGGCAGTGTAACAGTAATTCATTATGACAGGATCACACAGGGTTTATACAGCATATACAGCAGAAGATGATATAAGCAGGATCTTGGGCTCTATTTATAAAAGATCATTTTACTGTGATAAAGCCCGTTATCATGTGCAAACGGGCTTGATCACAGGAAATTGAAGTTTTTGATATTTATAAACTTTACATCACCATGGAAAATTACAGTTTCCATGGTGATGCCTGTACATATCGTATCCTCCCGCCTGCCCGTTCTTTTCAGATCGGGCCGGCGGTTCGTAATAGTTATAAAGTCTGGGAACTGAGTTTTACACTCCGCTCCCGGTGAAAAACTAATGCCAGCTCAAGCTGGCGTTAGGGGTAAGTATTCCAGCGATCTTCCCAAATTCCCATCTTTTCCTCCCCCTAATAGCTGTTATTAGGGGGTGGAAAAGGAGGGCATGTACAGGAGGCCGCTGGAATACAGCTATGTGTGGAAAGTAAAAAAAAATAAATAAAAAAAATATAACCTTAAAAAATAAACATATACACACATAAAAACACACAATGGGCCAGATCCAGAACAACGCTTGTGAGCGAATTTACGCGTGGCGGAGACGTAAAATCGCTTATGTGCACCATAGAAAATACGTTCAGTACGTAGCGTAATTGTGAACGTATGGGCCATTCACGTATGTGTCATGTAAATACTTACGTGTGGGCGTGCCAATTTTACGTGAGTCCAAAATACGTCTGAAATACGTTAAGTAGACGGGGGTTTGTATTTAGAGTGAAAAAGAAAGAATTCCGCCAATACAAGTATAGATTTATTCATCACACAACATTTATCATTCATCATTCATATTCATCATTCACTATTCACCATTCATTTATTAATCACTACATATTCTTCACCATTCACTATTCATTATTTTTCATATAATTAATATATTTACATACATCACTGGGTAACTTTAGCACTTCAGATGCACATTTAGTTCACTTTTATATTCCTTCTCCACTTTTTCTAGATACCATAGGTTACATCATACAACACTATTTCAACATTTACTCACAATTGTACACTATAAGTATACAGGCATTTTTCTTTTTCCTTTTCTTTTTCTTATATGTACTCAAGACCCACCTTCACTAGATTAGATAATAGTTTAATATACTATTTATTCACACACCTATTTTTATATTCACATAACGTCACTGAATATCACCATATCCATGACAATTCTTGGCTATTAAAGAGACAATATTAGTACTGTCTATTATTGTAAAGAAAATACATAATTAATTATTCAAGAAATCTAGATAGAGGAAGATAATAATTAGGGAACTTTACCTAGGATGTACGATTTTAATAAGGCATCTATTTTGAATATCCCCCTCTGGTGGAGGAAGGGTTAAAAATACATAGAGCGTTTTGGCATAAGCAGAAGGGAAGCAACTTTTTCATAATGAGAGAGCACTGATTTTAATGTTTGCAAGGTATCCGATATTGAAGGAAGAAGAGTCTTTGGGAACAGAACGAAGAAATACTAGGGAGATGCCTCCGATCGGCTAATAGCGCTAACAGCACCTCTGAGGGATGTCAGGAGGAGGCGATCGGGATCGGATCGACGTATGAGGTTCAGCTGCCCATAATGGGCTGGTAGTGGAAAGTACATCGGCGGGCAAAATCTACCGCCCCACTTAGGAGCTCAAAATACCAGGTCGGCAGAATGAGGTAGGGTTAATGGTCAGAACCAGATCGGCTTTGGAGGAAGATCAGCTGTTTTTAGCATTACGTCACGAGTAGGAGTTATATTTAAAGGAGGAATTAGATTACCCGCATATGCACCTTGAAAAAGAATCCGACTGGATTTGAAACGCGTTGGTGGTTGCGGGTAACATTGCAGGCTGTTCAAATACCATCCTTTTTATTTTTCCTCTTCTTCTCACCCATTTAGTAAATAAGAAGGGGCCCTATATCTTATTTCAACTAAAGGCAAGGGTGACAACATCTAAGAGGACGGGGGAATTGAAAGGGAAGGGAAAGACAGGGGTTCAGCTCCCATTTCCCACCTGCAGGGGTGAAAGCTATTAAGGAGATTGTTTTTAAGAAGTGAATATTTTATTTAAAGCACTCAGTTGTTTTATCTGTTATTAGTATTGAAATAAAAACCCTTTTGCATATTGATGGACATTTAAGCTTTGCATGATCTCAGATTGAGGTTTTTTGATTGGGAGTATCCCTAATTAGAGACCCGGTGGAACCTGTGGTTCCTAGGAAGGGAAGGAGAGAATTTACTTACAAAGCAAAACCACAAGAGGAAAAGTTCATTTTTATTCCTATTTTTTTCCCCTCTTTTACTTTGTGGATGGAGGTAAGAGGTGAAGAAGGGAGACCTGGAGATGGAGAGCTGATTTACTCATTGCAAGAGAATAAAGAGGAGTATCTTGTAAGTGCATAGCACTGCCTGATGTCCTATTAAAAAGTGAACTGGTTGCACTAGGGTGTTTGTTTTCTATTTTCATATCCCCCGGTGGTGTATCTTCGGTAATTGGGATGATAGAAGGAAGAAGGGAGATCTGGAGGTGGAGAGTTGATTTACTCATTGCAAGAGAATAAAGAGGAGTATTTTGTAAGTGCATAGCACTGTCTGATGTTTTTTCAAATAGTGAACTGGTTGCACTAGGGTATCTGTTTTCTATTTTCATATCCCCCGGTGGTGTATCTTTGGTAATTGGGACGATTGCCATAGGTAACGGTGGGAAGTGTGCCTAGGAGACAGAGATATATACCAAGCTGACAGTCAAGAAGTGAATACTGTAAGCATTTCTGGTGAAAAAAAGCGTAGGAAAGAACTTTAAACAGTCTTCATATTGTATGTTCTTGTTTTTTTTTCCCTTTCGTCGCATACCCCGGAGGAGAAGATTAAAGAACGCCAATCACGAGAAACACAGAAAAGATCATAAGAAAATTATGAACTGAGAAGCACACTGGTCCGGACTTGAGAGGACTAAAGAGCGCCAATCACGAGAGGCACAGGAAAGAATATAAGAAAATTACGGATTGAGAAGCACACTGGTCTGGACGTGTGAGTTTTGAATGATTGGTGAATATATGTGGAGAAGTGGAGAATACGGGGACTGAAAACTTTGTGGGACTCATAATTTACTTAAAGCCTCTCTGAAATAGTTCATGATAATAGATGTGTAACATCTTTTAGAGGGGGCGCTGTATAAGGACCAGGGGACTTTCTTTCTTTTTAGCTTTTGGTGTAAAATTTTCTATTTTTGCACGTTTTTGGGGTTTATATGATATTGGTAATTATATGTGGAGAAGTGGAGAATACGGGGACTGAAAACTTTGTGGGACTCATAATTTACTTAAAGCCTCTCTGAAATAGTTCATGATAATAAATGTGTAACATCTTTTAGAGGGGGCTCTGTATAAGGACCAGGGGACTTTCTTTCTTTTTAGCTTTTGATGTAAAATTTGCTATTTTTGCACGTTTTTGGGGTTTATGTGATACCCCAACCCCTGGTTGTACAGCTGACCCCAGGTCGCAGCTTTGGAGAATACCACTTGTTACGTTTGTATTTAGAGTGTACAGTATGGGCGTGCTTAGCTGTGTAAATATGTGTTGGCCATACGTACGTGTGCGGATCACTGCGGTTACGTGGGCAAAAGTTAAGGTAGGGTTTGAAAAGCGTATCTTGACAAAATACGTACATTCAAACACGAAAATATGCTATGCGAGTAAACAGACGGCAAACGTAGTTCTGGATCTACCCCAATAACTGTAAAAAAAAAAAAACTTACCTGTCCGGAAGACATGTCCGACTCTGAAGATTTCAAAGTTCCGGTATGAAGATACTGCGCATGTGCTGTGCTTTTCATGTCGAGACTCAAAATTTTCAAAGTCCCGCACGGGAGTCTCTGCGCACTTCGTATGAATGAAGTTTCCTGTGATGACCACAGAGATCATCGTGGGACCTCGCAGGGCAGGTGAGTTTTATTAAATTCAATAAGGAAAGCTGCCAGGCTCGCTGCGAGTAGAAGCGAGTCTGAATCAGCTTTTTTCATTTAAAAAATGACCTTGTATATAAATAGAGCCCCTTGTCTCTATATGGTATATACAGCACACGCTGCAGTAACAGATGGATTTCTTATTTGGAGGGAAAAACACAATGGTAAAAGTCTTCCAGAGCTCAGTGCAGTGCTTTATATACAGAGCTAAAGGGTAGGAACTTGTTATACATGCTTAGTTACTCAGCCTGATGTCACAGCCAATCCCACTGGAGGAGGATCCTGCGCATTTCCCTCTATAGATGGGTACACACTAGCTGTTTTGAAATTACTTATAAAATTGCTGATTAGCTGCCCGATGCCTCTGTACACACTACATAAGATTTCATACAGTCAAATGTTTTCTTACGAAAAATCAGTACACCCGGTGGGCGTGTCTGTGAAGTGGGTGGGACTTGTCCCATAAAGTGGGCGTGGCTTTCATCTTCTCTCATTGGCCTGTATGATAAGGTGTAAAATCGAATTTTACACCTTATCATATGCGCTAAGAACTCACAGGAGAATTTTATGTCACTCTAGCAGAGCTGCGGGAGTCTGTGCCCACAGCTCTGCTATAGTAATCAGATGCTGCTAGAGTGGAAGGTGATTCTAGAGGGGAATGAATTGCCAGGCATACAGGAGCCATTTTAGTACAGTTAAAAAACTGTACTGTACTGGCTAAATAGGTACAGTTGGAGGGTATTTGATTTTTATATGGATTTGTCCCATATACCCCTTGCTGCATAATTGTTGTACCACACGGTACACACTTATACAATATAATTCCAAACACTTGTTCACTGTGTGAATGGAATAATAATCATGTGAAAACCAGCCAGCGTGTACCCAGCTTAACACGTGTGTACGTGTGTGTGTGTACGTGTGTGTGTACGTGTGTGTGTGTACGTGTGTGTGTGTGTACGTGTGTGTGTGCGTGTGCGTGCGTGCGTGTGTGTATCCAGACCTACGGACGCCTTACAGGCTCCCGAGGTCATTACATTACTTTACGGCCATATACCTGATCGTATTGGGGCTTCCCCCGCCCCATCCCCTCATTAGCATGTCTATCTCCGCCTCCTACTGCAGGATCGGGCCCAATGGCCCTGATTTACAAATAGGCGTGGCAGGGGACTTATGAAAGTCTCTAGAGTAAGTATCCTTGACATGTAACAAGTTGTTCCATATGGAACTTTGTTCCATACAGAAGAACGTCAGTAGCAGGGGCTGGCCCTTCACACACGCATGCCGAAACCCTGTCACACAGGTGCGGTTAGTCATGCTATTGAATGGTGGGGGTGGAGAGATGCAGTTCTGGACACTTAAAATCAAGGAGAGGATTGCTAGCATTTAAGTGTGCAGAACGCTGAAAGAAGAAGGGGAATGCCAATCCTCTGTGCTTAATAACAGCGCTCCATGTGTCCGTATGTTGCATGGAGCTCTGAATCTGGTCCATTGAAGCCTGATCCTAAATTAGTAACGACACCAAGTTGCAAACTGCAGGCGTTTTTCTGACAATGTTTTTCTGGATTTTATTCTAGAGATCTCCTAGAGTACGGAGCTTAGGGGCCAGGATAAGCATGCAGAATAAGGAAAGAGGGCAGCGTTATATACTGCTGCTGGAACAGACGCAGATCCATGCACAGAACTTAAGGTAGGGTTCTGGAAGTAAGTATCCAGAACTCTGTATGTGAGAGGGGAAAAACAGGGGAGTTCAGACCCACCAACATGACCCATTCCATTAGGTACAAGTTAATCTGCCCCTGAGCTTCCAACTGTCACTCACCTGGTTTAAATGAATTAACTGATATTTTAAAAAAAACTATTTGCCTCTTCAACAAAGGTGGTTCCCATAGTAACTGACAGTTGGAAAATGAGGAGAAGAGAGCTTGAATTTGTCATTGAGGGTCTTGGAGTTCACTCTCATATGAGGACTTACTGACCTCCATGCATGCAGAATACACACAGAGGCCTGGATCGGGTCCACTGAGACCAAAATTAAACCTTTCAAGGTCTTTGAAAATTCTTTTAACAAATTAACCTACTAAATGGGTATTTTTTTCTATGCCCAACTGTGTTTTTTTTTCTGGTAACATGTACTACAAAATATCTACTTAATATACCAAAATGTCAGTTCTTAAACGTTACACATTTTTAGACATGTTAAACCCAAGAGTTCTATTTGTTTAAAATCATTTTGGAAAGTGTACCAGCACCTCTAGCAATAATAAACAAGAACAAAATAATAAAAAAAAATTACAATAAGCACTTTTTATGGTTTATTTTGTATTTTTTTTTTTAAATAAAAGCCTCTGGCAACAAACAAACATAAAAAATGAGTGAAAATCCATTAGTGAAAAATGTGTATTTGTTGCAGTTCAACACATTTAAATAATGCTTGTTCAATAAAAACTCCATTTTATCTCCATTTTAAGGAAAGCATGGTAGCAATTTTGGATACTCCGACTGATACAACACTGGGGGCTTAAAATAAGTTTAATGCAAACTCGTTCAATATCAGAAACCAGATGTTTGCCAATTAAACCATACAACATGTTTGAAGCAGAAGATATTGCAAACTCGCTTTTAAAATAGAGGTGACTGTGACAGGCTGATTTCATTGCCAGCAGTTAATACTATTATTAATATACTATTAAATAAAATGGCATGAAACAATATAGAAAAGAAAATAAGCATTTGTATTTGTAAGTATTGCACTGCTTACCACAAAATCAAGGAGAGGATTGCTAGCATTAAGCTTTGGCCAGCGTGGACTGGTTAAACTATAAAGGGAAGAGCTGATTTGTGTGTATCCCCTATATGGGAGTTGGGAGGAGTTGTGTGTGTGATAAATTGAGATTTTTATTTGGTATAGTTTAAGGATTAACATTAATAATCATGCATGGCAGGCATACAGCTATGGGACCCAGATCAGAAGTAGCGTGCGTTACTAAGTCCCATGCACGCACAGGACTTCCGATTGCAGGACCTACCTTAACATTTACACACTTCCCCACAGAAACTAGGGCTGGTACATAGCTGAAGATTGTATGTAAGGGCTAAACCAAGCCCTTACTGGTGGAACTGCTGAGAACAATGGAGTCGGTCGCCTCTGGGTGCCTCCAGCAGTCCAGGGCCGCCACTGAGCCTGCAGCCGCTATCACTCATAGGATATATTTTCAATCCCGCAAGTAATCTGTGGCTCCTAAGAATAAGCGTAAGCGGCAGCTATTGATCTGTGATGCAGAAACTGCAGGGTCAGTCTCTCCCCCTGCAGCTTCAAATCGGTGCACTGGAAGCTACAGGGGAGGGGCTTATACCCTAAGCTCCCTGCATCCATTTGATTACCTCAGTCTGAAATCTCTACAAATAGCTCAAATGAAGATTGGTGAGGGTTGCAGGAGAGTGTTCATTAAATAAAGATATTTTTCCATGAAACTGTGACAGGCCTTATTTGATTTATGTTTTTATCATATTTTTTCACTGGCAAACTTCAAATGCCAAAAAGAGCTTGTGTAACATCCAAGTGGCAAGTGCCTGGCATCACAACGTGAAGTTGCATGAAGTTGTGTATAAACAGCCATACTGTACTCATATCCTATACACTTACCAACATGTACATTTTATCAGATTACTTTATGCTGGCTCTCCAGAAAACCTAGATCTGAAAATACATTGGAAATTAAAGTTGCACAAGAAACACCTCCTGTATGAGCTGCTGGTTAGAACATGTTTTGACTTTTTACATTTAGAGCCTGCAAATGAGATAAGACAATTACATGGTCTTAGGTAACACGTTTGAAATAACTTCACAGGAATAGGCACCATTATTGGAGTACAATTCCAGTTCCCTTTATC
The DNA here is from genome assembly GCA_011038615.1 of Limnodynastes dumerilii. Taxonomy (NCBI): domain Eukaryota; kingdom Metazoa; phylum Chordata; class Amphibia; order Anura; family Limnodynastidae; genus Limnodynastes; species Limnodynastes dumerilii. Next base: position 63,389 of record WWET01004986.1, read on the forward strand.
CTCTGTTGTTCAAAAGCTGACAGTCTGCCTGCTCTGTAACACGTATGTGTGCCTTCAGTCCATCTCCCAGCATTTTGTGATAGTTGTATACTGGAAATGATTTGTCAGCGGGTGGACTGAGAGTCCTCAATTAAAATTGTTGGTTGGTAAAATGAAAAATGGAATTGGGGGGGGACCCTGACTGCCTAGGGGCCTCCACAGGGTTTAATTCAGCACTGAGTGGACCCCCTTAAGTATCTTATCTGTCTCTCTCAGTAAGATGGTAAACATTACTTGGACTCTCAGTTGGTAGGCTAACTAATTAGTGTTTGAGGTAGCATATAGTTTAGAAATGTCCTTGGTAAACCTTTTTCTCTCTTTATAGCGCTACCTCCATATTGCTTTGTTGAATTTATTTTTTTTTAAATCTAAGGATCGGACTGAGTTGTAATTTGCAGTTAAAAACAAGCAAAACATCTACAAATAAAGAACAACTATCAAGCTTACATCATGGGTAATCACAGTCAGTATTAATGGACCTTATTCACACTTAAGAATGATTTAGGTTTTTAAATATATGCAAAAAGTAGCAAAGCGACTTCCCTGACATGCCCCCTGGTTTTCAGCTTCTTAAACAACTTACTAACACCATAGGGCTACCTTATCTTTAGTTTCATAGTTGTGTGCGTTGGGCAGCTAATTAAGAATGTTGGGCCTGATCCAGGCTTAAGGTCGTTTTACGTACCCATGTGTACCCAAGTTACGCACTACTAAGGATGATGCAATCCCCTCACACATACATATCTTTGCTGACTTATGTGTTCAGAACCCTGCCGTAATTTTCAACCAAACAAAATTATGAATGAGCGCTCCTCAGTCAGAGATTATAAAAGAAATAGAATCATTGAAAGAGTG
>WWET01004986.1:79296-90998 GCA_011038615.1 Limnodynastes dumerilii
CATTACACCCCCCCACCCCCACTGCCCTTCTTTTATATCCCTCTCCACATTACATATTACACATTTCCCCCCTTCTGGCATCTCCCTCTCCACACAATACACACTTCTGTCTTTTACCTTACCTGCTCCAGCACAGTACCAAAACTTTGCCTCCTGCACTTCCTTCCTTCCTTCAGCTCTGTGGATCCTATTCCTGCAGTGTCAATAGGAAGCTCCGCCCCCTCTGCTCGTGTAGGCAGAGTAAAAAATCCAGGCTGCCAGAAAGGGGAGGCAGAGGAGCGGAAGAACGTCCTCCCAGGGAAAGTCAGAAGAAACACTCATTGTGGCTGTCTGTCTATAAACAAAAGCTGCAGGAGGGGAGATAAAATAGACAGGGTCGTTTTTCCACTAAGCAGTTTGGGCTATTGCTGGGCTCTGCTGAAGGGCCCCTTGATGTATGGGGACCCTTGGGCACTAGCCCAAACTGCCCAGTGGAAAAGACGGCCCTGCCTACCTATCCAGCAGGACTGTTCCAATCTCTCCATACCGCCGTATGGTACCCACCGGCCTCACCCACAGAACTGTACCTATCTATCTTAATTGCCGTGCAGTACCTACCGGCCTATCTACACCGTCTTACAGTACCTATCTACCTATGCACCAGCATTATTTAAAGCCACCCAGCTTCATATTTACAGCCTCTGTTCAAACGCCCACACCCAGTCCTAACCAGCCCAAGAACGTGACAAGTACAAACAGAGCCAAACTGAGTACAGGGTAGAGTGTAGAGAGAATGACCACACTGTGTGCTGACACACAACCAGACTGGGTACAGGATAGAGAGTATGCAAAGTGAGAAGTGACAGGAGTATAAGTCCACTCATACACAGTGAAGCTTGATGGAACATGTTAACAGAGTGAACAGATGAAACTCACATAGGGAGTGTGAGTGGAGCTAGATAAAAAACACATGGCAATGCTAAATTGGAAACAGTCCCCTGGGGAAAGACAGACTCAGACACTCAAGTGCACGCACAAGCAGTAACCAAAGGTACAGGAACCAGGGGAGCAAATAACAAGATGTAGAGGGAGCACTAAGGGATCACCGGATCAGAATTGATACCAAACAAGAGCATGGACATGTAACAGTAGATAACTAGAAACTATGACCAGCAAGGAGGCTATCGGCTGACAGTTAAACGCATCTCGATTGGCTGCTGAATACACACAGCTTAATCCTCGGTCAAGACGTAATTTTTCGCCTATTTGTTCTATTTGCACAATTTGTATGTTGTTGGACAATTTTTTTGTTTTTGGGATTTTTTTATTGCATTTTTTAATTGCACTTATTGAGATTTTTTTCCTTGCACAGATTGAGATTTATTGGTTACATTCATCTTTTACAGTTATGGTCACTCATTTGCACTGTTGTTTGTCTCTGTAACACTTTTAATATTTTGGTTCATTTTGTTATTTTTGAATTCCTAGCGCTCACTTAAGATATCACTTTTGAGGTCAAATTGTTGATAGGTCAAAATATTGATAGTTGAGTATTATGTCAGTATTATGTTAGTATATTGTCAGAAAAAACAGGACTTACCACGTCAAGATTAACCTTTCAATGGCTCTCTCAAGGCGTGCCCGCTCACTGCCTCCAGGGAAGTGCCACTCTCAGTAGTGGCAGCTTCATGTCTGATGTCTACCACATGTTTTCCTGTGTGTTGCTGGCGCCAAATATTGCTGTCCTCCAGTGTATGGGTGCTGCCATCTTGAATCTGTGCACATGATCTGCAACAGCCAACCGGAAGCAAGCCAGGAGAAGCACATGATCTGACTATCCAATCCAGAGCCATGGCACCCTATATAAACCCAGAGCACTGTATCCACAGAAAAACTTGATCATTCAAGGTGTCTGTTTCCTGTTTACTCCTTGGGAGATCTCTGTCTGCAGTCTTCAGCTTGCAGCTATGAGCCTGCTACTCAGCTTGCAACAATCAGCCCGCAAAACCAGCCAGCAGTAATCATCCTGATTATCAGTCCGCTGTGAACAGTCTGCAGACTATTATTCCAGCTTCTGACCTCTGCTGTCTGCATATTGTTATTCCTGGTCCAATCCAGGTCAAGTCAAGTCCTGTTCCAGTTCATGTCTCCTGGTCCAATCCAGGTCAAGTCAAGTCCTGTTCCAGTTCATGTTTCTTGGTCCAGTCCAAGTCAAGTCAAATCCTGTTCAAGTTCATGTCTCCTGGTCCAATCCAGGTCAAGTCAATTTCAATCCAGTCCTAGTCCAGTACAGGTCAAGTCAAACCTTGCTCCAGTCCATAGAAAGTGACAGCAGATAAGAGCCACATGGCCCATCCAGTTTGCCCAGTTGTGTATTTAAAACTATACTGACCCTAGTCCCTATTTACCCTTGATTTAGTTTAAGATTTAGGATATCCTTATATTTATCCCAAGCATGTTTAAACTGTTCTACTGTGTTAGCCTCAACCACCTCAGATGGGTCCAGTTCCGGTCCAGTTCAGGTCAAGTCAAGTCTTGCTCCATTCTGGTCCATTCCTGGTCTAGTCCAAGTCAAGTCAAGCCTTGCTCCAAACTTGTCCAGGTCTAGTCTAGTTCAAGTCTTGCTCTAGTCCAGTCCATTACTGGTCTAGTCCTTGTCAAGTCAAGCCTTGCTACAGTCCAGTCCTGGTCAATCCAGGTCAAGTCTTGCTTCAGTCCAGTCCAGGTAAAGTCAAGCCTTGCTCCAGTCCAGGTCAAGTCAAGTCTTGATCCTGTCCAGTCCATTCCTGATCAAGTCAAGTCAGGTCAATTCCAATCCCGGTCACGTCCTTTTCAGTCAAGTTTGGCTTGTTCAGCTCCAGTCCTGGTCAAGTCCAGTCCAGCCAAGCCTGCCTTGTCCAGTCCAGCCAAGCCTGCCTTGTCCAGTCCAGTTAAGCCTGCCTTGTCCAGCCAAGTCAAGACTGAATTGTCTACCCTTTGCCCACTGAGCAAGTCCTACATAAAATCCCCAAGCTTCTGCTACCTTGCTGAACCACTATCACATGCCCGGGAGCCTAGAATGGATACCAAGTCAGTCTGTGATATATATATTACACTTCTGAAGTTTTTTTTATAAGCTGCCTCCATTACATTTAGTATATATTAATATTCACCTGGCAATATTTTGACCTGTCAACATTTTGACTACACTGTTAGTATAGTATTATATTAGTAAATATTATACTTCTGAAGTTTTTTATAAGCTGCCTGCATTACACACTAACATAATACTCAAATGTCAACATTTTGAATTATTGACATTTTGACTGTCGACTTTGTACCAGACCCGGCAGATCTTGGAGGGCTGTAAAAGTGAACTGACCTCCACATCACTCGCACAAAAGACTACATACAATGGTGAACCACCAGTGGAAGTCTGGACCCAGTTCAATGTCTCTTTCATGGCTGCAATTCTGATTCTAGAACCGGGTTAAGTACCATACTGCCCCAAAGACAGAACAGGTATTTTGCTGGTACTGCTCGTAATAGAGACTAATCAATAAGTCAACTCCCCAGTAGTCACAATATAGTCTCTAGCCACTATTCTTGCCAAAATGAATTCTCTGTATACAAGCTTCTAAAGGTAAAACACAGGGGCCTGATACAAAGCCAATATGTTTAGAGTTTTTAATCTGAACTGACTCTGCACATACCCAGAAAATAGAAGTTTGCCAAAGGCATGTCTGAATATTCCCCCTGACAAACAATTCTGCCAAGGGAGTGAAGAGGCAGGACGCCTACCAGTGTCTTTATAAGTACCACCGCACTTGTGTAATAGCTTATAAAGGACAATAATAATTCACTCCATTGAAACTCTAAATATGCTTTTAAATTCCTCTTTCATAAGGTGTGTTATCATTCACACACTACAGTAGAGTTCTCATCAACCTTTGCAGACAGCATAAATTGCAAATTTATATATCTATGGCACATCATGCTAAAGAATATGGAAAATACTAAGTTCCCACTCTTCCCACAGCCCTGTAACAGCTTTGTGCAGTGATTCCTATCTATGCTTTGTATAGAATATTTCATTGAGTGTCACTTACAAGTACTTATCCTTCTAGACTTCTGTGAGGTTTTTGCCACTTTTGATAAGAGCTTATCCCCTGCAAACTTTTCCATTCATTGATCTCACTTTCTACCTCTCTAAAATGGATAGGATCCCATATCTTGCTCCTTCTCCTCTACCCCATGGTGCCTTGTGTGTCACTTTCACCATATCCTATAGCTTAGAGGTTATTTTATTTTTAAAGTATTGTTATTCATTGTACAGTGCTGCAAGATTCTTATATGTTATCACTTTATCATTAGAGAATTGTAATCCTTTTGTGCAAGTAATTTTATTCAGAGCATTTTGACATGGTTATTAAATATATTGTTTATCTTCATCATTGCACTATAATTTCTTTTCAATAAAACACATTGTGACTCCTGCATAGATGCCAAGATTACCCATTACTTAAAGCAAACTCAAGGTCCTACTTGATGGCTCTTCTTTTTGTCGTTTTAAGGTCAAGATAATTTCTGTGCATGGTTTTTATTCTGTGTGCTCTTATATTATTTTGATATGAAAAGGGAACATTGTAATACAGTATTTTCCTATACCATTGCATGAATCATATCCGCATAAAGTCTTCTGTGAATTACAGATGGAGCATCCTTCTGGAACATAGTGTTGTGGAGGTAAAAGGCATTGTTGAATGACTAGAGGTCACTCACACACCAGCATAACTTTGCCTTAGAGTCACTACTATTTCTTCAAATATGACTATTTTTCTATTACTTCAAGAATACATTGTTCAAGTAAACACTTAAATATAAAGTAATTCTTCATATGAATGAACTGGATCCAAAACTTTTAACACAGCATCTACAGGGATCCAATGTCCGATCCCAGCTGGACCAAGCCTTCCATTTGAGTGCATGGAAGACTTCTCGTGTTCACAAAAAGTTCCAATATGGGGAGACCCTGCCTTGAGACTTCCAGTCTATTGTCGCTTAAAATGGAAACGGATTTGAAATCTGGATAACGCGTCAAGCATTTAGCATGCACATAGGGCCAGATCCAGACATACGTCTGTGTTACGAACTAGCGCGGATCGTATTTACACAAGCGTAGATACTATGCACTCCCCCGGGCACTACTACTGCCTTACGCCTGCTGAATCCTACTCTAACTTTTGTAATCATAACTATGGCAGGATGTAACTATGCGATGGTCGTAACAATGTAACCCAGCCCATACTGTATAATTTAAATGCCACCCCGCCTACATTCTGTAACTAGTGCATATCTACCTTTTCTACTATGTGTATGGACATGCCTATCCATTGATTTATTGGGATCATTCATGGGAACTCTAGCGCTTTTTACTGTACATACACCTCCCTGTTCTCCATTTCTTATTATTCATGGGACATCCACAGTCCTACAGCAAAACCACACACTAACAACACTCCAAACAGGTAAAATGTTATTATTTAGTCAATGTACAAAAATATTTAAATCAATGTCAATCTTTTATAATATAATACTATGTTAATGTATGACACTTGAACATATATATTTACCTATGTAAAATTAACTACACAAAATGGTTCAGGGTTAATTACTGCTGCTTTTTCTTTCCTTTAAGGCATTCAGAAATCGTTCCTGTACAAATCCTGAATTTGTCACTGAACGGACGCCAGATATGTGATCAGAGGCAATACTGAGACAGAAAAACAATTAGACAAATTACAAATTAGCAGTGAGCTAATTAACATTATAGGTGCAACAAGAATATCCATAAAAAGTTCTATTGGCAGTTACTGTGGCTGAGTATTGTAAATTAATCTCTAAACTCACACAGCTGAAAGCTGAAAAGTGGATGATATGTTGTTGTGTATAGACTGACAATACTGGACCGTGTTCACACTTAAGAGTAAAATTGTGAACTTACCTAAATATATGCACGTGAAAAATCTGCACCACCGACTCAGAAAAGAAGGAAAGCGATTGACCACTCCCCCTGGTTCGGGAGTGCTAAATAATTAGGTACAATTATTAGCTGTGAATCGGTCGTGCGTAATGGTCCATAAAATTGATTATGATTCAAAGATACGTAACTAAACACACTGGTTAGGCTCTTAAAAAGCGAAATACGTTTTATTTCTAAAAACACTTAAAAAAAAGTACTGTCATTAACATTTGTAATCAAAAATAACCATAAAAAAAACAAGAGAAAAACAAAACATGACATACTTTTCAAAAAACATAAACAGATACTGGATGAAGTTATAAAAATAATGATCCAATACATAATGAAAGTTTCATAAAACATTTGCAAAATAATAATAATGAAAAAAATTTATCTACGACTACTACTAATACTACTACTACTACTACTACTACACAACCACTATAGTTATATAGATGTAAATGTACTTGTGTTTGTTAAAAAAATGAAAGTCATTAGTTTTTAAAAAACATTATCAAACTAGACACAAAAATGTGAAATCAGCATTAGTCTAAAAAAGAGCCTTTATTTGTTTATTTTATAAATACACATCCATTGATTATAAACACACAGCAGGTGTGGGCTAAACTAAGTAAGAGAAGCAAACAACACGGTTCTTCAACCTACGAGTGATCGAGGGCTACCTTAACTTTTCCTGTGTGTATGTTAATTTACACAAAGCATCCTGCTTGTGAATCAGTCCTAACTCTGTTGGATCGCCCACACTGTACATTAGTAGCCCATGTGCAGCTCATTTGCATTAAGAGTCTTGCCCCTCTAGCCATGCATGCAGGACTCGTTATGTGCCGATGTGTGCATCAGTCCAAACTCTGACGTCTGTGTATGTGAAACCAGTTGGCCATGGTTTCCATGCGTATATTTGGGTTCTGGGCATGCGCAGTTTAACTGATTTTAAAAATACGTATGCCGATTCTACACTAAGTGTGATTACGGTCCCTTGTCTTCATCATGCTCACAGTCGCTATGTAGCAGAGTTGTGTATATTATTTTGGTAAAAGTATGCATTCTCGTATGCACTTTGCTGACAATGACAAGACATTTAAAAAAAAATGCCACACAGCATTCTCTATGAGTGTGTTCATGACTGCATGGGGGTGGTTTGGCGCTTAGAAGACCTTGTTTTTGAACAAGCCCATTTTGAATGTAGATCTCCAACAGGGAAGTCATTACCTGCTGTAGCCGCTGCATTCTATCCCTAATCTCCACCACTGCTACTTGCTTTTGGGCATGGGAAAAAGATAATCAATCCCAATAGTCATTTTCTCAAGAACAATGATACAGCCACCAGTCAGCTGGCGACTGTGTCATGTTCGAATAAAGCCTTTCTAACTGGCAACTGCATCCAGACTGCACCAAGGCCCACAGGTGGAACTAGCAAGTTGCGGGGCCCAGGTGCAAAAGTATGGTTTGGCCCTGATGATATCCTAGGTAACCCAATGGGGAGCTTCGGTGGTGCAGTGGTGATGGCTGTGGGCCCTTGTATCAGCATGGGCCCCGGTGCCACTGCACCTGTTGTACTAATGGTAGTTCCATCCCTGTCAAGGCCAGACAGGTGCATGTAAATACGCTTAGATTTGTTACTCTGTGATGTTGTATTTTTTATCTCATCATCACACACACACCCCCAACCCACATCATCACACACACAGCCCCAACCCACATCATCACACACACAGCCCCAACCCACATCATCACACACACCCCCAACCCACATCATCACACACACCCTCAACCCACATCATCACACACACCCTTAACCCACATCATCACACACACCCTCAACCCACATCATCACACACACCTTCAACCCACATCATCACACACACCTTCAACCCACATCATCACACACACCTTCAACCCACATCATCACACGCATTTCTGTAGAAATGTTTTCTGGGCATCCAATTCATATGCACTAGAGGGCTTGTATATACATAAGAATGATGAGGATAAAGTATTTGTCAGGATGTGCAGCACATCTAAGGTACACAATAAGTAGTCATGCTTATGTAATGAACAGATATGTGGTAACATACTAGCATCAGATGAGGTCATGTGGTTACTGGTCACGCAGACAAAGAACTAGCAAAATTAATTTAAAGGTGATAATATTTCAAGTATTTGACTTAGGCAGCAATAGAAAGTAAACAGAGTTTCACAGAAAGACAGAGGTCACAAACTGCAATCCAGATCCAATTACAGGGCACACTCCGGATTCCTAGACACAGAAATGAGTTTCAAGATAATAAGCTTTAGCTTTCAGAGAGCTGAAGAGCCATAAAGAAAGTTGTAGCAATCCTACTGGAAGGAGTGGAAACTATCCCAAGAAGTCTTAGTTAAAGACCTCAGACTGTAAAACTCTGTTGTAGCTGTGTTATGTACTTACATGGGATTTCTTTGTGCTTTCTTTTGATTCTAGTTTGGGGACAACCATATATGTTTACTTGGACTAAAAGATGTACTTTGGTGTGTGCAGGGCCACCATCATCAAATGCGGGGCACGGGACCGAGCCATGGGGCCCCACCCCCTAGGTGACGTCATTGGTGACGTCACATAGGGACAAAGCCCGGCAGACACTCATTAACAGCGGGCCGGTGTGCAGGGAAAAACTTCCCTTTGCATTGGTCGGCTGCCAAATAGCGCAGAGCAGCAAGTATCAGCGGTAGGATACCGCCGATGCCAGCTGTTACAGAGCTAGGTAAGTCCAAGCTGACCCCCCCTGATGGCGGCCCTAGGTGTGTGTGTATTTTATTGCATATATATGGAACATAAAGCATTTGTACATATTAATATCATTGACAAAACAATATTCTTATATCATGCATAAATAATTCAACTTCTATGCATGTATGTGTTGTGGGTGTATTATACCAGTGAGTTAATGCTTTGTTAATAAATAAATATTTTGATCCATTTTTTATGTCTCCACAGAATGCTACCAAGTCTGAATATGTATAATTTCCTTTATCTCTAGCTCCTACGCTGTAATAAAATGGCATGTCCTGCTGTTTTTGTTTTCCAGATAGCATCAAAATACATGACTCAGGCAAAAATTTGGAGCTCAACCTCTAAATTACCAACCCACGGCCGCTGCTACCAAAGTATAATATTTGGCTTATGCAGTTAGTACACAGTGATAGTCAAACAAATTTCCTTGAGATAATGGTTTTGTTGTGCATATTAACAGCAATTTTCATTTTATAAGTATAAATAAAACCAGGAATGTATAATTCAGTTTAGCTGAATAATTGTGATTGCCCGTAAACTCTCTATTATTAAGATATTATCTGAATTATTTGTAATGATTATAAATATTAATACAAAAAACTGTATTCAATCTAGGATACAGATGCGAGTGCTAGAGAAAATTTGGTGAAATGGGTATCAAAGAAAATAAAACTAAAAACAAGTACTAAGAATAGCAGCTCACCCCTTTGAAACTTATGTAATCTCTGTAAAACAAAACAATATAATAGTAATATGTACTTGTACTCTTAAAAATATTTATTAATTCATGTGCAATCATAAAACATAAAATATATAATATATATAAGCTCAAGTTCACTAACCTCATAAGCAATCATACAAATATATCCCTGTACCATAAACAAGGTAAAATAAACATTAATGTGCCAACTCCACTTCTCTTCCACAGTTGTATGTATATACACATAGAGGTAAGGCTAGGGTAAGAGATCCAAAGTTCACACTTCTTATGTGGTACTCCCAACAAAGCTGTAGCCGAGTAGTGGTTGGTCCTTAGTTGAAAGACTTTATAACTCAATAAAAATGCTCAATTCCTATGTGGTCATGAATCACATTGAGTCCATGAGTCCACATTGACCAGAACATAAATAATGGAAAGAAATTGAGCCACTTATATATCTTAATCTAAGTTTGTATACTTAATGAAGGACTATTATGATTTTTAAACAGTCCAAATGATCACTTAGTAATTTCAGCTAACGTCAATCTGGTCAAAAACAGCACAAACTTAGTTAGTAGTTAAAGCAGGTTAAAAAATCTTCTCAACCTAAATAAATCACTTATATGTCTCATTAATCAGGTACAAATAACCCTATATAGAATTTTCTAAGAGAGACTGGAATAGAGGTTAAACCTAAAGGATGTAACTCCATCAGTACCAACAGTAATGGGATGAATATTAATAAACAAATAAACAAAAAAAATTAATAATAATGAAAATAAATAATTAATGAAAAAATAAACAAAAAAACAATTAAATATATGGCAAACTTGATATTCATAAATCAATTGTTCCATTTTTTATTTATTTAATTTATTTTAAAGAAATTTTTCTTTTGAAAAATTGATTTATGAATATCAAGTTTGCCATATATTTAATGTGACCCTTTTTTTCATTCAACTGACTTGTGATTACTTTAATATTCATCCTCCGCTGGGTCTTTAACATCTCAAGTTCTGTGTGGATTCACATTATAACCTTGGTCATTAAAAGGCTCAGCTTTGAACTATATGAGTGTGTTTACAAGCTTGTCTGAGAGGAAAGCAAGCTTCTCCTGGAATTTATAAATAGGTGTACACCTTTAGTTGAACTAATTATTGTGAGATTCAATCCCTGCAGGGTGCTATACAGGACTGCATGCTTTTACACTGGCCAACATTTGTTTTATTGTTATTTTTATATTTCTTCATGTTTATATTTTGCTTCAGAATTATTTTAATTGATTGTTTATAATAAATTAATTACTTTTACTGAGAAAGCTTATATTCTCCACATCACTCACAAGTGATCGCCACATATCTTTGTCTTGTCTTGTGATTATTTTTAATAGGGCTGGCAATCCCTATTTTTAGTGGCTGGAACGCTTGGGATATGTTGGATTTTTTGACAATTGTGATCAATTAAGATTGTATTATAAGCTCAACTAACTCTCAAAGACTACTACCTCTGTTCAAAAAGAAATACATTTTGTTTTTACGAAACGCATGTTAAGCATCTAGGTTTTCCACGTTTGAAGAACCAAGAGCACAGTGCACACAAGATGAACTTTCTAGACATCGAGTTATTTTTAGAGGAAGGCAAACTGTTCACCAAAACTTATAAAAAGAGGTGGACTGTTATAATTTTCTGAGGTTTGACAGCAACCACAATAAAAAATGGATACATAATATTCCTAGAAATCAGATTCTTAGGATGCGTAGGAATTGTAAGAGAGACAAAGATTTCTTATCTCAGTCACAAGAAATGATTAGGGCTTTTGAAAATCTTAAATATCCAAAACCAGTAGGCAAAGAAAATTAAAAGAGATAATATGTTAACTTACAAAAAGAAAGAGGGGAAAAATGAATGCAGTAAGGATAAACCACTCTTCATTACCCCCTACAACAGTGCCTCACAGAGGATTATAAAGATTCTGAAAAATAACCACCACGTTTTAATGGCAGATGAGATCCTAAAGACACTCTTGTCAGAACAATCCAAGGTGTTTTTTAGGAAACCCAAATGCCTAAAGAATATGCTGGTTCCAAGCTTTTTTCAGAAAAAAGAAACATCTAATATATCTAATGGAATCTGGCTCTCAAAAAAACCTAAAGGGTTCTTCAAATGTGGAAAACCTAAATGCTTAACATGCGGTTTTGTAAAAACAAAATGTACTTCTTTTGTATCTACTTCTA
>WWET01004987.1:10770-35296 GCA_011038615.1 Limnodynastes dumerilii
CTTCCTCTGCTTATAGTAATAATTACCACAGGGGGCAGTGCCTTGGTCCTCAAGATGTATGATTGCCAGAGGAAGAGAAAATTGGGGGAGTTTGGAAACTCTAAAGTGAAAGATTATCAGTGTGCTGTTTGGACTATGGTGCATCTCATTTTGTTCCATGGATTCATTCTTATCTTCATGGTAATATTTGGACTTAACATATTTGCTAGTGGAAGTCCCGGATACTGGACATGTGTGATTATCTTTTTTTCATTTTCAATAGTCCAGCCTGCCATTCTCATCCATGGTAACCCTAAACTAAGGAAAGCCTTGAAATGTATAATTTCTCGTTTCCAGATCTCTAATGTGTCAGCTGTCTGAATATTTAAATTGTTACTTGTACTCAGTACACCAAACAAATCTCCATTTTGTTCCATTAAAACAGTAGTTTCTAAAATAGTCTTGTTAGATTGTTTTAGTTTAGTCCTCGGAAACTGAGCCATAAGTGGATGATTTGTGTATGGATAAGGATCATGACATAAATAACTGACCGGAAATCATTATGTCTGAAAATTAAGTGTGTTGTCATTAAAAAAACAGGTGATAGCTATAGATCTTGTATACGCAAATCTTCTGATGTATGGTGCCTTAAACTTGTGGTTGTTATTAGTAAAGTTTCTGCATATTATCATGATCTCTGATTATCTTATTATTATCGCCACTTAAACAAGTATCAATTCAATCATTCAAAAATACCTACATACTGCCTCTACAGAGAACAACAGACAATACTGGACTGGATACCGGATCCCAAGTCATTTGCGTAAGTCCCCTGATAAAGTAACATGCACGTGCCAGATGTTAGGCAAGAATACCTTATAACGTATGGAACTCAGTTCCATATGTTAGTACTGTAGTTCCGATGACACCTGCACATACGGAAAGCATGCAGGGGTCTGGATCTGGTCCAATGTAAGGAAGCCAGGGACTTTTTTTTCTCCCGATGGTTCTCCACTTAGCCAGCATAATATAACACTGGTTCTCTGGTACGATGGTGTTTACTGCAAAAGACTCTGTATTTTATAAAGCGGGAAAGATGCGACTCCTAGAGTTGCGAAGAGTGATCTGCCAAAAGCCGCAGCTTCATGCTATTTAGAGCGGTGAAATACGTTCCTGTTCCCAATAGCAATTTTCTTTTTGCAGCTTATTTTTTGCAATGATACAGCCACCATTCAGCTGGTGACTGTATCATGGACCAGCAACCACATCCTGCATAATACTATCAGGAATAAAATACAAGCATTTTCCAGTATCCATGCAAATGTACATTTCATACTATTAGGATTATGCTGTATGCTATATTTTATTATGCTTTTCTTTATTTCTCTGAATCCAGGCTTCTTTGTGGGCAAGGGGAGGCCGCTTGCTAGCAATGAATTCCATCAAGAGACCCTAGGCCCTGAGACTGCAAAATTGCTAAATTTCTGTACCATGGTGGGGAAGTCAGGAAGCCTGAATTATTTTCCCTCTCATGTAGCGGAATCCTTTCATGCTTCTTCCCCAGTCTGTGGCCATGTTTATCATGGAATAGCGCCCAAGACAGATCCAGATCCATACTAGGAGTACACATGTGCATGCACTTTAGCAAAAAAAAAAAGGAGTTCCAGTATTACCAATCCCAAGACAGGAACAGAATGAAATACAAAATACATTAAACAAGATGAATGTCAGCTCTTGTGTCCATAGATCATGTATAATGAAACTGATTCAGAATAAGGAGCAAAAGATAAATCTAACAAAATAAACTGAACCCATCTCATCTATTGCATTTAAAAACTCTTCTGTAAGCAGCACATTCATTTTAGTCAATTGATAAATCAATGCTATAAAAAGACTTCAATACCTTTGTAACTTATGTACAATTTAGCTTCTTACCAAATTTAATGAATGAAAAGAGTCAAAGCATTTGGTAAGCATTAACATTTGCTATGAATTAGACAATCCACTATAGTGGGATACTATTTTACTTGACTGGGAATAATTCTCAAAACTGATCCCCTTAAAGTCTATGAAGAGTTAACAAACCAAGGAGCGCGAGAATGGCTCATTCATTAATATTTGTTTGAGAGCTGTAGCACTATTTGTTAGCTATTGTAGCCCTCTGCAAATGTCATCACCTGGTGACTAAAGATTTTTTTTTTGCATCAGGATTTTGGTTACCGGTGCTTTGAAACACTGATGGATTTATAAAACAGAAGTTATGCTTATGTAACAGTGATTGCACTATTTGGGAACACATACACAAGTTGCTCTTTGAACATTTGTCATTCTAAAATATGTTGTAGGATGCAGTGGGAACAAAAGATTAGGGCTGCCATATCCCAACAATAACATCAGATTGGATCCAGACCTCCGCTATCGCTGCGCTCGGAGCTCCTTCATAGCTGTATTGGAGGCTTGATTCCGGATTCCCACTGCATCCAGACATCCATATGAGTAACAGGAGGCCACTCCCCTTCTTTGTAAGGATTTACGTTGGGTAACCCCTACCTTAAGATTTTCACAGGAGAGTTTGGATAGTATGTAAGGGCTGAGCCAGCCCTTACTAGTCGATAAGTATGTCTCCTCCCTCCCACAGAGCGGAAGCACTTCCACTCTGTGAGATGTCCCGTCCTACATTTGGATTTTCAACCAGGATGGATCCAGAACCATCCTGGATTAGTGGCACCCAAACATGCGCCACTTTCCCAAAGGGGATGATTTCAGATCCTAGTGACTGGAAAATGCCAACCTTGTAGATGGCGAGATGGTGTTATTTTATAAGGCATAACGCCAAAACTATTGAAATATATATGCTAAATAAGCCCTGGAGTGAGAAACACAATGGTTTCAGTCAAATTAACACAGCTCAGGACAAGGAAAATAACTACCTGGAAACACATGGGGGCAGATCCAGACCCACGACCTCCCGTGATTTTACGCTGGCCGTAAGCGTAGACACAGCAGATGTTACGCAAAGCAACTCTGAGCATATGGGCCTTGAGCGTAACAGCTTTGTAACAACACACAAAGGGGCGTGCCAGCCATATGACACCCGTAATTGCGCTTCGGGGGCGGGGTGAGGCATTTAAATCGTACAGTATGGGAATGCTTAGCAGCGTAACTACGCATGGAGGCTACGGATGCCAGCAGTTACACTCTAAAAAGTTAGGGTAGGGTTTGCTCTGTGTAAGACGGCAAAAGTAAGTACGAGCAAGTGGAGTACCTTGAGGCGTGCTTCGTAGGCACTCTGGCGTAAACGCGCTACACACAGGGGCATATTATTTGCGCAGGTCTGGATCTGACACATGTAGACTAACTGCAAATGTTGATATTTCGATCAAGAAAGTAATTTAATATATAGAGGTTTGTAGTAAAAACATTCATTGTGTTAAGAAAACAATGTGACAACACCCTAAAGAGTATTTGCATTATTCAAAGTAAAACAAAGTTATATTTGTACATGGACAAATCTTTATCTCATCTGCAACATGCACAGAGTAAAGCCATTCACACTGGCGATTGTCCTAGTAATGTTCATCTTCTTGGAAGTTGAGATTCAGGGTTTAACATTAATTATCCTGATTACGAACTTAAAACATTTTAAAAGTACACTGACACTGAACATCTCATTTACTCCATATTTATCATTATACATTGCTTCCCAATTGACTTTTCTTCTGCTTTTATCAACTGGGTAGGTCTCCTGTCTATTTGGAATGCTACAATTCAGATTTGAGAGTAATTTTATGAACATTCTAATATTGTGAGCTCTTTTATTAAAGGGACTTTTTATTTTACTCAAATGATTGATAATTTCTAGCATTCTAGGAAATAGTCTGCATTTTTTCTCATACTCAACTCTGTTATGCTCACATCATTTTCTCGTTCAAGAAACGTGTTTAAAGAAAAGCAGAATTATTCTAGATTTCCCATCCAAAACTCAAGGCCCCAGTGATGACGATTACCCTGATTCTTGCAACATTTGCCATATTCTGCATGATAGATCATACTATTTACAAATGAAATCAACTCCTCGCCAGATAACTTGACTTTAAAAAGTTGGTTTATAATCATGTTATATCCCTCAAACGAGTCCCTTGACGTTATCCAAGCCAGCTACAAGCTCAAGAAGAGATTATTTGTGAACTTTTATTTTCTTTGGTTGAAAAACATGGAAATTAATATGCAAAGTGACACTTTATTCACATGTAGTTGGATATTCATGATTACAGAAGAATCCATTATCTCTTTTTCTTCCAAATAGATTATTTACTCCATATTTATCATTATACATTGCTTCACAATTGACTTTTCTTCTACTTTTATCAACTGGGTAGGTCTCCTGTCTATTTGGGATGCTACAATTCAGATTTGAAAGTAATTTTATGAAAATTCGACTATTGTGAGCTCCATTATCTCTTTATCTTCCAAATAGATTATTTAACAAATCTACTTATCAAAAATGTTGTAGTAGTGAAACATACACGTATACATTTCATAATAACTAATCCATTGTTTCAATATGTAAATGCTTTCAACTAATAAGTATTATGATGACAATTAATGACAATCATGTGTGATCTTATATAGCAAAACAATGATATATTATTTAGAGCATTTGTATTTAACACATTTTTGCTTACTTAGTAATGAATTAAAATGTTCCTAAAATGTATGTCTACAATCTACTCACTGCCTTGCTATTATTTTAAATTGTAATAAAATTTACGTTCCAGATTAACTAAGGGGCGAGTTAGGCAGCGATTATAAACAGATGCACAGATGCACATTGCCGCGTTTTTACGGTGATTTGGGTTCCCAATAATGATTCCATTATCGACAGCAATGTCTGCCGATCTTCAAATGGTAAAAATTGCAGCAATTTAGCTTAAAAAATCACCGCTGCCATGTGACCCATTGAGAAAAAAATTAAATAAGTGGTTAAAAGTTAATAATAAAAATCCTTTTTAATGTATAAATCCATGGTGCAGAATGCACTGGCATGCTATTAACCCTTAGCATGATGGCTCAAAGTACTAGCAGGCACAACATGCCCACGTCTAGCAGGGCATGTTATGACTCTTAGTACCATAAGCTTTTGCAAATAAGTGTTAATGATAACTGTGTATTTGTGTGTAAAAATAAAGTTTCTGGCCAGATATAATGTCCGCTAATCTTATGAATAAAAAAATATTAACAAAAATAAAAACATTTTTTTACTTACTCTTAAGAATATCAAATTAAACGTTCAAACTGCAGCACTAATAAGAAAAAAATATTATTTCAAACCAGTCTGAATGTTGACAGTTATAATTCAAAAAAGTCTCAAGCACGTCATATTTTTTAAATTCTCATTCATTTTATGTGGCCATATTTCTTAAAATATCATCAATTTTGTGTGGCCATACTTCTTAAAGTATAATCAATTACATAAGACCATCCTTCAAACTGTCTCAGTCCTGATATGTGTTATAATTATCTGTAACAATATTCTAATTAATTATCTGATAGCATGGTCACACTTCCTAAACTGTCATACAGTTTATGTGACCTATTTTTTAAACTGTCATATATTTTATGTGACCATATTTTTTAAAGTTTCATCAATTTTAAGACTACTTATGCACTTGTAAATAATGTAATATTAACACATTGGGGCTGATTCAGAGTTGCACTTACACCTTTTATTAGGTGCAAGTGTAGACCTGAGCAATACCATGTTGAACTGCAAGGGAAGGCAAATGTTAAATGTAAAATCAGAATTGAGAGGTAAAGTTTCTTAGCTCAACTCTATTTTGTAGATTAAACATAAAGCTATGCAGTATTTGAGTTCTATGTGCAAAAGTAATGTATTTTCCTTGCATGCAAAATACTTAAGATTAATTAGCACCCCTTACTCTGAAAAATGGTTTAGCTGAGCTGTTTTCTTGCACCTTTATTTACCCTTACTCCCAAACTCTAAATCAGACCCACAAAGAACAAGAAATATGACACTTAAAGAATACCTAATATCACAAATTGCTATTAGCCATTCAGATTTAGATTTAAAACATATGTAGTAAAGTTATGTTGCATGGTGGCTGTTGTAACAAAATAAGAAACAAGAAAAAATGAAAGCATTTTCCTCATGGTCTCTCCTGTGGTTTATTGCTTTTGCATGATATTTTTTGTCTATTCATCTGACACATTCCATAAAGTATGACTGTTACTGGAATAAAATACACATATCAAATATAGCCCAGAGTTTATGTCTAGTCCCGAATTAGAAGCCAAACCCCAATCCATAATGTGTATCAGATTCTAAACATATTTTAATCTTTAGCCTTTATCTAATCATTCCATTGCAGATTCTTCCTATAAAAATAACTGATAAAGAGGAAAAAGTCCAAGAACAAAGCAAGGTAGACAATGTTGTCATCTCACCGCTACGTAGACGGCGTTGCACTATTACTACGCATGCGCAGTTTTGCGAATTTTCTAGGATCTTAAATATACGCTCCTAAGTGCCGTGGAAATCGTATCTCTGAATCAGGCCCAAAGCTATGCAGTATTTGAGTTCTATGTGCAAAAGTAATGTATTTTCCCTGCATGAAAAATACTTAAGATTAATTAGCACCCCTTACTTTGAAAAATGGTTTAGCTGAGCCGTTTTCTTGCACCTTTATTAACCCTTACTCCCAAACTCTAAATCAGACCCACAAAGAACAAGAAATATGACACTTATAGAATACCTAATATCACAAATTGCTATTAGCCATTCAGATTTAGATTTAAAACATATGTAGTAAAGTTATGTTGCATGGTGGCTGTTGTAACAAAATAAGAAACAAGAAAAAATGAAAGCATTTTCCTCATGGTCTCTCCTGTGGTTTATTGCTTTTGCATGATTTTTTTTGTCTATTCATCTGACACATTCCATAAAGTATGACTGTTACTGGAATAAAATACACATATCAAATATAGCCCAGAGTTTACGTCTAGTCCCGAATTAGAAGCCAAACCCCAATCCATAATGTGTATCAGATTCTAAACATTTTTAATCTTTAGCCTTTATCTAATCATTCCATTGCAGATTCTTCCTATAAAAATAACTGATAAAGAGGAAAAAGTCCAAGAACAAAGCAAGGTAGACAATGTTGTCATCTCTGAGCTTGTCCATATTAACTATTACTTTGGTCACTGGAATATGTGGGACAATTATATGCTCTTCAGTTTTTGCAGTGTATTTTATACACTGGATGGACTTTGGTAATCAGGGGGTTTCTGAAACCATTCAGCTTGCTATGATGATAGCTAATGTCTTCTTCCAGGGCTATATGACTGTTCATGTTACCTTTACCATCTCTGGATTATATACGATGATGGACACAAACATATTCTTGTTCATGCTTATGTTACAAAGTATCCTGATGGACAATAGCTTCTGGAACACCACCTGGCTCTCTGTCTTTTATTCATTTAGACTGATGAACATTTCCCACCGGTTCTTCATTCGTGTCAAAACCATTTTCATGTCTTCTGTTCCTCAACTCATAATAGAGTCACTGTTTTATTCTATAGTCATTAATATGTATATTCTATGGCCAACAAGCATTGACCTTCCCAAAAATGGCACAACTTATTTAGTCACTTGGAATAATTATAACATAATTCTCAGATCATTGATGAGGTTTTCTTTTCCATTTTCTATGACTTGTATCTGTGTCGTGCAGAGTGTCAAAACTCTACTAGGACACATCTGGAGGATAAAGAAACAGAAACTCATTTGACATTCGCACAGCTCCAGGGCCATGTTCGAGCCATCGGGACAATGACTATCCGTGTTGTTTTGGACATTGCATTGTATTTTGTAACAACATGCATGGTTTTATTACCATTGCAATACCATGATGCTGCATGGCTGTTTTTCTTGTGGTTCTTTGTGCTTCTTTACTGCTCAAACTCTGATTTTATGCTTCGGAAATCATACATTGAAGAGCAGATTATGCAGTTACATCACCACCACATAACTACAAAATCTGTATGAAATTACATTTTATTTACATAGCTTTTTATAGTGTCAATATTCTACATGACAAGAATATGTTAAAACAGACAATAGAATTAGGAAATGTCCTTCTATGCATGCGTAGTAGGTCATTTACACAATTCTACATACCACTTGGGTACGTAGAATGAGTATGTGCAGTCTATAAAGACCACACGTAGATATTTAAGAAGAGTGAGGTGTGCCACGACAGCCTCTGCCCTTGTTTTAAGAAGTGGTGGTAGGGGGAGGGATTTAAATTAGCTGATGAGGGTGTGGGGATGGCATCTTCTTAAGAAGGAATATATGGTTAGTTAATGAAGTCTTATGGCACTCTTAAGTGCCATAATGGGCCGTATCCAGAAATACGTCCGTCTTCCATAGACGGACGTAACTCAATGAACAATATCTACTGCGCATGCGTAGTAGCTATTGTACGTAATCTGCGTATCGTTTCGATACGTAGATTGCGTATATGCTGTCTTTTAGACCGCACTTAACTCATTCTGATCTGTAAATCAGGTCCTGAATGTGCAGAAAATGAGTATGAACAGAGGAACATCAACACAGTAAAGTCCAAAGAATAACTCCCAGATAACAGCCTAATGGGTTTGAAAAGTACAAGTAAGAAATAGACATATCACCTTACAACAAATTCTGTACAAAACAAATTATAATATAGGACTGAATATGATTTTTCAACATTGCTAACACATGGAGTGACAGGAGAATACATTCCTTCAATAGCAACGCTTCTCTACACATTGCAGATACTGAGAAATACAATGTATTATAAACTAGACCTATATCCTGCACTGACTTTATGCATGAACAATATTATATTATTTATAGCATTGTAATAGATTCATTCATGATACAATAATATAATTTACACCAGGGCTTGAAGTGATGGGGTATAAGGGGGTATGCCATACCGTCACTTCTCCCACTGATTTCAAGGAAGAGCTATAAATCCCCATTCACTTCCATTATTTCAACATTTTCATACCGCCACTTCTAAATGTCCATACCGCCACTTCTAAATGTCCATACCGCCACTTCTAAATGTCCATGGCGCCACTTCTAAATGTCCATGGCGCCACTTTTAAATGTCCATACCGCCACTTCTAAATTTCCACTTTGACTACTGATTTCACGCAAAAATCTGTTAAAATACTGTATCACTGTGACTTTAGAAATAGTGATACATTTATGAGCAAAAGTAGCAAACACACACCTTCCAGGAAGCCCCGGTGTCTACTCACAGCCATGGGAAACTGAGCTGCCCTGAATGAGTCCAGTGACAAGACACTGGGTCCTAAGCTCCTTTACTGACCGCCTGAGATCTAACTCTCTGAGGACACCAGCAGGGTAGTAGAGCAATGGTGAGAGATGATGATGCCACCATCTTACTCCTAAATCTGATTATTGCGTGGGGCTGTTACTCTTCAGTGGTTTTAAATATTTGTGTTCTTCTAACATATATTGGGCTGGATGCATACTTTCATACTAAACCATGTTGATTGCAGGGGAGTCATATTCCATCTGTTGCAAACAGTATTAGAGTTGAGAGGTGATGTTTCCTATCCCAAGTCTAAATAACAGTGTGATAGTAGAGTTGGTCAGTATCTGTGTGCAGTAACCAATTCAAAGATATATCCCTCCATGCAAAGAATACAATTAACTTGACTCCCCCTGAAATCAACATGGTTTTGCCCAGGTGTAATCAACACGGTTTTGCCCAGGTGTAACTTTCCTCTTTTAATTACAAGCTCTTTCTTAAGTCTGGATCCAGCCCATTATTCTTATAGATTCAGTCACTTGAAGTTAGCTGTATGCAGAAATTATATCTGAGGCTTCATCTTGATGTATGAATTCAGGCAATAAACAATAAAGTGACATTTTATACACCTGCTCGTTATACGTCAACTTTCTAATAAGCTGAACAACAATGATTTTCATGACAAAGAAGTCTAACTTGACTGATCATTTGTGTCAGTGTCATAAAAACACTTTTTCCATGCAATATTTGAATTCTATCTTTTGACATGTAAATTTATAGGCCAATATTTGCATACATTCAAACTTTGGTCATAATTGCTACAGTCATCGGAAAGGCTGAAGCCCCTGATTTGGTTATATATGTTTACAGTAGAAACAACAAAGACTCAAGATCTCCTGCACAGCTAATGCCTCTTTAATAACCAGAGACATGGACAGAGGTGTTTTGGTATCATTATCTGACTTTGAGTAGACCAGAAAGACATACTCTACTGAATCTAGTAAAGCTTTTCATATCTCAGGCCATGATTTATACTGTTACATTGATGTTTCTTGCATTCACAGGACTTGAAGCAATTGCTGGAATATTTTCTAATCTGTTTTTAATATTTGCTCTAATTGGTTTCAAAAGGAAAAAACAACCACAGGTAACATCATCCTGATTTCCTTGTGCATCTCAAATGTATGCTACACAGTTCTAATGGCTACACATTTTACAATAAACGTTTTGTGGCCGCAATCCTCTAGTATAGTCTTTGTCTCACAAATTGTCAATAAAACAACCATATACGGCATTACGTCCAGCATTTGGCTCACGACCAACCTCTGCTTCTTTTATTTTATTAAAATCATAGATTCTCAATTCGTTATACTCACATGGATAAAGACGAAAATCAGTATGATTTTGCTGGTTGCTGGTAACAACAGAATTTGTGTCTTTTTGTGGAAGTTTCTTATCATTTCTTATAAACACCCAACAATCCACCCAAATGAACTCATCCATAATTATAGTGAATGGAACCTCAGGAGACAACCAACCATTGCTGGTATTTATGAACATTGTGCTAATGCTTAACTCCTTTCCTGTCCTTATTATAATCACCACCACACTCAGCAGTGCCTTGTTCCTCAAGCTTTATGACTATCAGAGGAATCGAACATTGGGGGAATTTGGTAACTCTAAAATGAAAGATTATCAAAGTGCTATTTGGACCATGGTGCATCTAAAATTTTTCCATGGACTATTTATTCTCTTTATGGTAATATTTGCCCTGCAAATATTTGTTGATGGAAGTCTGGGATACTGGTTATTCTTTTCATTTGCAACGGTCCAGCCCAGTATACTCATCCATGGTAACTCTAAACTAAAGACAACCTTGCAATGTTTCATTTCTCGATTCCATATTTAAAATGTCTCAGCTGAGTAAATATTAATATTATAAAAGTGTCTAAAATACTATTAAAATTTTTGTTTATTCTTTTAAAAATTTAGCTAGAAGTTGAGGATGTGTATATGAATAAGAATAATTTGCTGGATCAAGAATTCTGCAAAACAGTCTATTTACTTATTCTGTAATCCACAAAGGCGGAACTAGTGAGTTGTACACTTAGGTGCAAAAAATGCTTTGGGTCCGCCCCCTTACTTCTATATACTTCTAGAATCCTTCTCCTTACTCTAGCGATCCACCTCTAAACCCAGGTCCCAAGAGGTGTAACTTGTGTTATAAAGGGTTAAAGAGGTGATGGAGCCTCTGTAACCCTTCATTACACAACTTATACCTATAGCCAGAACAGTAGTGGGCTGTCAGGCCCTGGGTGCAGTGGTTGGATCACTGAGACTCTTCTGAAACTCGGGAGCTGTCTCCATTGCCCCCCACCCCCCTGTTGTCGGCTTGCCTGCAGAAGTTCCCTGGGGCCCTAATGCTGGTGGTGCAGTAACTGCAGGCCCCTGTTATTGGCATGGGACACCGCCGGTAGTTTCGTTCCTGGTACTCCACACATGTGCACATGTCGGTTACACATCAACACACTGCAAACCATTCTGGATTATGCCCTGAAAGCCTTTCCGATGTTGAGGCATGAAAACCCTCCATGCACACAGTGTGTATGCATGGTGGGCGGGGGAAGGTATTTAAATCATACCATAGGGGATTGGTTACACACATTTTCTTTCATTATGCATCAGCCCCATTTTTGCGGGTGCATAAAGTTAAGGTAAGGTCCAAGGTATGGAAGTGGAGAGTGAGAGTGAACGTCCCTCATAAGTATGGCATTTAGGATCACACTTGTGTAATTCGCTACCACTATGCAGTACACTACTTACAAGCATAGTGCATACTTAGATCTGGATGCAGCCCAATGACATGAATAAATACTGAAAGCTATCATGGGCCTGATCTGGGTATCTGTTTTTAAATGGATTTCCTAGCAGGTCCGTCCGACGGGCCTTTCCTCAAAATCTGCATGCCTAATCCCCACAATGGGGGCAGGGATAGGCATGCAGCTGAGGTTGAGGGGGTACTGATAGGCACTTCCACACGATTCACACAGACACAGATCCGTCTGGAAAACCTAAGGAAAATTTCTGAACACGTAAGTGTCCAGAACCCCGTATGCGAGAGGGAAGGGACGGGAGCTCATTCTGCCTCCGTGTGTACAGAACACGCACAGAGATCTGGAACAAGTCCCATGTCTGCAATTTAAGTTTAAACAGATGCTGTGTGGCGTCATTAATAACACAGGAGACATCTATAGATCTCATATACACAAATCTTCAGGTGTATGCTGCTCTCAAATTGTGGTTATTATTAGTCAAGTGTCTGCATATTTGTCCATATATATTATCATGATCTCCAATTGCAATAAGCACATCACAAGAAAAAGAATCAAGAGATACAATTAATGAAAACTTCCTACATATTAACTTTCCAGAGATTAACGGCGTAATACCACCTGGAATAAAATACCCGGACTTTTTGTTACACTAGTACATTTATAGTGACATTATAATATAATTGGGATATAAAGTATATGTTGCATACTATGAGTGTGTTTTATCACATTTTTTTTAGATGTTGTGTAATGTTCTTGTTCATTGCTTAATAAACCTAAATAAAAGCAGTCTTATGTATATTGACTGTCATAATTAAATCAGTAGGTTGATTGAAATGTAAACATGGTCTGTCTGGAGGTTAATTAAACCCCAATTATACTATCTTTACTTATTTAGGGCCACTGTTAAATCAGGGCTATAATTCAATGAGGCCCATTGCTAATTCAGGGTGATGACCCAATCAGGTTGTGAGACACCACTAGTCAACACTCGCTCAGAGAGGAGGATAAATGGGGATGAATCTAAGGATTTTTATCTATGGGCAACAATTTAGATTGTGCCTCTTCTCCTATACTTTTATGTGGCCATGAGAAGGTGTGTGTGTGTGTGTGTGTGTGTGTGTGTGTGTGTGTGTGTGTGTGTGTGTGTAGCTTTAGTACATGCAGAATAATCCCGAAGAGGTTGTGTTTGTGTATACTCTCAGTACAGAACAATACAACAGAAGTGTACTAGGGAAGTTGTTACACACTAAGGTATAATTAAGTAATGCCTGACATTGTGACTGACGCTGTAATGGTAAAAATATGGGGACACAGTAATGGTGGGAGCTCTACCAGTGTGTATCCTCCCTACATTATCAGGTTTAAATTGGGATAGAAGCACAATTAGATTCTCTCCAAGGTAATTCCTCGCTCCTAAGGCGGTTTAAGTGTCTGCAAATGGACTCATCTTGGCACGTAAGTGCTCATTTCTGTATATGTGATTGTATTCAATAAATGTAGAACAATAATGGAATAAAGACTTTAGTAATCTGTGTGGATTAAGGATATGCAGCAACTCAAAAAACTCTAAAGGGAGTCATGTCCTTTTAAATAGAAACAAATAAATGAGTAAAGCAGTGGAGAGTTTTAAGATAAGCGCTTCTTATATTATACAATAGGATTGGAGACAATGCACAAAAAGCTATATAACGGCAGACACATTACAAGTCCAACCCAGAATGTATCCCTTCAGGTTCCCAACTGATGTTATGTACTCCTTAAAACATCCAAGAACACCTACATATATAATACAGTATAAAGGGAAACAGAAAATGAAACAGAGGAAAAAGGTTAAAAAAGATTTATTCACAATAAAACAAATACACCTAAAATTACCACAACATTAAAATGTATATTAAACCATTCAAAAGTGCTTAATTAACATAAAAAAGGTTAAAATGGGATGTTCGTGCAGGAGATAGTAGATGGAGCTTGACTGGACCACAAGACAGAAAGCCACTCTGGTTGTGCTGAAACTTGAGGAGCAATGATGGGACAACGGTTGGAACAGATCTCCCTAATGATTGGGTGCATGCTGTATTAATAATTATACTAGGTCTCCAAACAGTATAACAAAAAATATAAAGGAAGATTGGTCTTAAACTAAAAGTGTTATACTACAAAAACATTGTGACATATCGTCAAAATAGATACATTTGATAAGAATCAATCATATCAATAAATATTTGCATATTCAGGTAAAGGCCTGTTTTGTTTATAATAAACATTGGGACATCATGGAAAATATTTACTTTCACCCGCGCGCACAAGTCTGACATCCCTTTGAAAAAGGGAGAAATGTGTCAATTTTCAGAAACCTAACAGAGCAGCTTTCTGTCATGTGGGCCGCTCCAGCTCCATCTACTATCCCCTGCACAAACTTGCCTTAAAATTCTCTACTGGTTTACTCATATATTCAATAAATGTTTGATTTTTTTAACAATATTCTGATTTCTGATTGTATTTTCCATCATACTTTCTCTCTATGCACCATATCAAGACCTCTGCCATATCCAGACCACCATACGTGTTCTGTATGCACAAAGGTCCGAAAGTGAAGTGCACTCTCCTCTCACCTGTGGACTTAAGTTAAGATACGTGGTCATAAACCAGCCTTAAGTCTTCTGCATGGAACAGTGTGCACATGGCATGCAATTCCATAAGGAAGACCAAACACTGTCCATACTGTATAATTTAAAGGACTTGATTAAATAATGAAATACATGATTTAAGCTTTCCTTGATGTGCCACAATGATTTTCCTGATATTCCAGATGAAAATATACTTAATTATAACAATAGGGCAGGATATATAGTGGTTAGAGGTGCACTTCAATGTAGAGAAAGCTGCTATAATAAATACCAGCAAAAGTGCCACAAAGAATGTAAGAAGGTAAAAAAACACATAAAAGTTTAAACATAATAATAATAATAATAATAATAATAATAATAATAATAATAATAATAATAAACACAACTAGGGAGACAGATGAACAGAACTTGTTACTGATGGTTTCCTTTCATGTCCAGTAACAGTGAAATTCCCTCTCACCTGATTTAGAAAGTTTAGTTAATTTGCATGAAATTGCTATCATTTAAATGAAAACAAATAATCACAGTGACACAATAACTGAAACAACTTCAGGTTTGTGTATATATAAAGCACAACCACTGCTCCCACTCACATTCCATCACAAGGTCATAATCAGTAGGATGATCGAGGTACTGTAGAGCAAACTCTGGCTTTTTACAGGATACATTTGTTAGACACAGGAAACTTATGACCCTGCTTCTAGGACTCTGAGAACCATATAGAGATTGTAAGAGAATTAATAAAAAAGATTGCTGCCATGGAAATGAATCGGAGAAGCCCTAGTTTTCTGGTTGGTCTTGTATCACTTGAGATAATTGCTGCCATATTCTTCAATGCCTTCATCACAATTAACATTTTACGTGATTTCCTTAAAAAGAAAAGTATGAAGTCTGGTGGTAAGATCCGTGTTGCTTTGAACATATCCAGCATCTTATTTACCATTGTGACATCTACAAATGTATTTATCACCTGCTCGGACTCCTGTGAAATTCTGTATTTAAATGACATATTTGCCTCACTGACCATTTACAGTATGTGCTCAGGAACCTGGCTTACTGCCTTACATTGCTTCTTCAAGTTCACCAAGATTGTTGAATTTAAGTCTAATTTTATGACATGGGTCAAGATGAAGATAGCCATTATTGTTGACTATTCAATAGGGGTGATAAGTGTGATGTCTTTGGGCAACAGTCTTCTTAGTATCCTACTTTTTACTTTTCATCAAGTACTGTCTACAAACAGTTCATTTACTTCTCATGACAGCAGTGCTTTTGGAACACAAACGACGAGCACAATTGCAGTAATATTTATTTTGGCTTTGAATAGCATGCCATTCCTTGCTGTGATCATCACTATACTCCTGACTGTCCGTTTCCTGTGGGTTCATAGTCATAAAATGGAGAAGAACATGAGGATTTCTGGTGAGGTCAATCAGAAAACATACAAAAGGACTATGATTAAACTGATGTGGTTTTTAGTTTTCTATACTGTATTTTATTGCACTATGCTTTCATTTTACCTCTCACTTTTTGCCCTGGATAGTCCTGGGTATTGGATTACTTTGATAATGATGTTCTCATTTACCCCAACTCAAGCAATCATTCTTATTCTTGAAACCCCCAAATTGAAGAATAACTTGAAGGCTATATTATATTATATCAGTTGCTCTAAAAAGTAATTGCCCACAATTACTAAATGTTCAGTTAAATGTTACACATAATTATTGGTTTTCATATGGAAGCAAATAATGTTGATTATAGATATAGTTAAAGTTATGCTGAACATGACAATAGATATAGCTCTCCAACATTTGTGCAGTCATGTTGAAGTGTAACCTTAATATTAATTACGAGCAATCAGGACATGTCCATAAGATACAATTTATTGTCTCATCATAATCACAAGTTGATGGCAAGAACCTAGAACCTAACTGATGTTGTACTTTATTTTAAAACTCTAGATAGCTCACCACGAATATGCGCTGTGGTACAATGCGGGCATTCCACCGTGAAATCTCTCTTTGTCTTTCATTAAAATGAATACCTTTGGCTTATTATATGAAGGAGAATTTAGATATTTTAATAAAGAAAGTTCCTATTTCTTATAATTTACACCATGTGATTGTTTTGTATATTCACATTTATCAAGTTTGATTAGTTGCAAATTAATACAAATACCTTATTAAAACGAATCTACTGCTAGGTGATTGCATACAGTAGACTGCAGACTTCAGACATCTAAAGAGTTTACCCAATCAGAAAGATTTCTCCCCTCTCTAGAGTTAATAACAATGGCTGCCCTTCCAAATGAGTGTGATTTGGCACTTCATTGTACAGTATAGACGCTGATGCTTTCTGTATAGAGCAATAATTCTGAGCTGTTTCTCTTTTACGTTGGCATGAGTTAGAAACCATAAGGTAGGATGTTGCTAACACTCGTTGGATCAAGGTGAATAGAAGCAGAGTAATTACACAGATGTGCAAATATTATGGTACTGCAATCCCAGATCCCAACACTTCCAAACATTGAAGATCCCAATGCAGTTTAATCAGACTTTAGAATCAGTTCAAAGTAATTACCTCAAAAACAGAAAATTATTGAGCAATGTTATTCCTTGGGAATGTATTGTACTGCTTTAAAAACCACACCAAAAACCATCTTTCTGTTATTATTTCAATTTGCTCAGATTACATAATCATAATAGGGATTTTTTTGTGTAGATGAGTGATGATGAGCTTACCGCTAGTATGTTGAATATATTTTTTCATTATTTTTATATTTTCATTTGAAAAGTTGTGATTGGACATTATGTTAAAACTTGTTGTCAAATAACAAAATTTAAGCTACATTTTGTTAAATTATAATGCAAGTTTAGTTCAAAATATATGAATTTGTAAGACTGAAACATGAGAACATCCAACAAATTATACAAATAAAGGCATCTTCCAAACTGCTGATTACAGATGCCCACTGGATCCAAGCTTCTGTGTGGATGAGGTGATGAATTTCTCCAAATTTCTCCAAAAGACCTCTAGTCTTAAAGTGCTGCACTGCCCTCACAGAAAATACAGATGACGATGATGCCTGGAAGCCTGGCTTCTTCATACTCTCATGTAGTGGAATTCTGCTTCTTGCCCTGTCCTGGCCATGTCCTACTCCACCATCATAAATACTAGTAATACACATGCAAATGTACTTTAGCAAAAAGCAGGAGTTCCAGTCTGAATCCAGTCACAAGACAGGAGCAGCACCGAATACCAAATATTTTAAAAAAGATGAATCTATGAATGTGCATAGATCATGTATACTGAGTCTGATTCACATTAAGGGGCAAAAGATATATCTAACAAAAAATGAACCAAACCCATCTCATCTATTGCACCTTGTGATGAGACTGACGAATAACTTTTAGTACTCTTTCTTCTTAATGCTCTCAAATTGTTTATTCAGGAAGTATTATTACCAAGTATCATAACAAGGTTTCCAATGATTGACTGTTGTTATTTATTAGATGTCGGTGCCCACACTTTTAGTCAGTTCCGATATAGATTCTACATAGAAATTACGTTTCTTGCACGGTTATAAATTGTGCTTATTCACATTTATTAGTTTAATAAATTATTGACTCAATGCTCTAAAAAGATATATATCCCTTTTTAACATTTGTATAACTTTGCTCCTTACCAAATGAAAATATAACTGAGGGTTAAGACATTTGGCCTGAAGGCAGTTAAACCCTGGGTGGGGAATGATAGGCCTGAGTATCTGTTTGTTTGGTGAGGAAAGGGTTTAGTTAGGGGGGCTTTATAAACCCACTGCACCTTGACTCTTCCCTCTTCGCCTGCCAGGACCTTTCAGTGAAGGACACTATGTCTTTCTCCTTGGTTTTTGCTAGGCCTCACTTAGTTTATTCCTAATTATTTTGCCCATTATTGCCCTTTATTAAAATCTTCTGCTTTGATAGTTTTTTCCTGCTGCCGTTAGCTTCCCTGGCCTGCCACTCTTCCGCACAGCGCTCCTGCCCCCTTCCCCCTGTTGCCTCTTTCCCCTTACTGCTTGTTCTGCTCTTCTGCCCCCTCATGGACTCATCTCAGCATTTTAGCAGGCCAGTGCGATCCAACTGCCCTCCGGCCCGCTTCCTGGTCTCTCCCGCCGACGTACAGCCTCCGGCACGCCCGCTCCCACAGCTTATGATGCACTTCTGGTACACAAGTGACCATCGCGGAGTGGCAGAGGAGGGAGGCAGCAGGTTCAGTCGGACAAAGTGAGTCCACTCCGCTGCGCACAGCTCTGCACACCGATCTACAGAGGAACAAGGTGGCAGTATCAAAGGTTACTTTTAGTAACCTTGGTCATTGGTCCTCAACCCCACACCCCCCTAGTCTAGGGTTGTGACCGGCTAGAGGAGGGTAGCATTTTTCAAAAGAAGAGGTGTAATAGAACACGAAGGCATGAATATAAACTGGAGGGTGGTAGATTCAGAGGAAATGTGCGGAAAAATGACTTCACTGAAAGGGTAATAGATAAGTGGAATAGCCTCCCATCTGAGGTGGTTGAGGCCAATACAGTAGTAAACATGCTTGGGATAAATATAAGGATATCTGAAATTGTAAACTAAATTGAGGGTAAATAGGGTCTAGGGTCAGTATAGTCTTGAATACACAAATGGACAGACTAGATGGGCCATGTGGCTCTTATCTGCTGTCACTTTCTAGGTTTCTATGTTTCTATGACTCACACCCCTCCAGGGGGTGTTGGGGCTCAGCTGACCCAGGCTAGGGCAGATAACGCTAGAATACTGGTGCCCCCCTCCCCAGGCAGTGGGGGGCAGCATCCCCCCTCTTGTTCACCTCACCTTCCCCATGCCCTCCCATAACAGGGCATAAGCCCTTTCCACAGATTTGGGGCCATGTTTGGGCTCCAAAATCCACCATAATGGCCATCTTCCTAGCCCTCCCAGGCCCCCAGCCCTGCTCCTTACTCTCCCTGGCCCTATTTTAACCCCTGGGGCTATTACTAAACAGGCCCATCCATATCAAGGTTTCCCTGGGCAAGGGTCCCTTCCACCCCAAATCCCTGCTGTGGCTACCCAATTGCCGCCCACTGCATTGTCAGTATTTCACAATCCACCACTATTGCCATATTTCTGGCCCTCCCAGGCCCTCAGCCCTGCTGCTTACTCCCTCTGGCCCTATTTTAACCCCTAGGGCTATTACCAAACAGGCCCATATCAAAGATTTCCTGGGCAAGGGTAACTTCCGCCCCAAACCCCTGCCATAGCTACCTCATTGCAGCCCACTGCATTGTCAGTATTTCATCAAGGCGTTATTCAGCCAATGACCCCTGCTGCCCCTCCCAATCCCCCTCAGGTAGTGGAGGCAGCGCTTTCCCTGCAGTCAGGGACTTCCCTGCAGTCAGCGCCTATGGTCCCTCTGGCAGCCCCTCCTTCAGTACCACCACAGTCATCTTGTGTGCCATCTTTCCAGCCCCCAACAGTGGTCACCCCCAGGTGCCTGTGGTGCTGAATTTGCTGGACTCTAATGCAATCCCTATCTCAGTTAATTCACAGATGGATTTGCAACAGTGACGTAAGAGGAGGGCATACAGGCGCTCGGCAGTTGGGGGGGGCGCAACCCAGCACTCCCATCCTGTCAGCAGCTGGGACATCCACCAAACCCCAACTGTTCAGGAGTGGAGCACCTATTCCTGCAGGGGAATTTAATCCAGCACCTGGGCTGGCACCTGCCGGTGAGTCGTGCCTAGATAAACTGACGGACATGGACTCCCCCAACTCCTGCTCATCCCCTGACTTCTCATCGTCCCAAGGTTTACAACCCTTCTAGTTCCCAAAGTAGAACCGCCGCAGTTAACCCTGGCCCTCCTCTTAATCGGGACAGTATGGTTAACTGTTCCATCACCCCGGTAGCCAAAATGGTGAGACCCAAGGTTCACGAGCGCATAAAGCGGAGAGAATTTCTGGACATCTTTACCGTCACAGCGGAAGCCAAGCTTGACTTGGACGCCGCTCAGAAGAAAACAGGCATAGGTGAAGATGCTTTCAGGTCTTTTGATAATTGACTTGGTGGTTTCCTGGCGTTTACAGCCGTTAACTACGAGGATCACCCAAGCAAATTTGCCAAATTGTGTAGTTACATAAATGAGATACGTACATTGCACGCTCCAGGGAATTGTTGGCACGACTACGATGATCGCTTTAGGCGTGACATTTTTTTGGGTATGCGGGATGTCGACGCATGGTTGGCAACCACACATCATGTACTGGCAGCCGTAGCAACAAACAAGTCGTCCAACCCTCCAAACCAACCCCTAGCCCCGGTCGGTGTTACACTTTTAACCGTTCCCAATACCAGTGGCCCATCCTGCCCCTACAAACATCAATGCCTGCGATGCGGGAGGGCCACATCCGACCCGTGATTGCAAGCGCCTAGGGCAGACCTAGACATGGCAGAGTCGGCCCTGGCCCTTGCTAAGGCCCCGTCCGCAATAATTCTTCATAAGTTGGAAGAATGGCTCGACCAGTACCCAAATAGAGTGTCAGCGGCGCTCCTAAGGGTGGATTTCGCCAATGGTTTCCGTCTCCTGATAGCCAAGCCCGTATCACAATCGCTTCCCCGCAACTTGCGGTCCGTTTAGGATTATCCATCAAAGCTTCATAAGAAGGTGGACCAAGAGGTCGCGTTTGGTCACATAATAGGTCCCTTCCTGCAAACCCCCTGCGCTCATCATTTCACCTATAGACATAGTCCCCAAAAAATCCCCCCCGGTAAATTCCGGATAATTCAGCACATGTCTCATCCTAGAAGCATGTCGGTAAATGATACTATTCCAGCTGCGCACTCAACCGTCCACTATCAGTCATTTGAAGCCGCTCTATTGATTGTTCAGTAGATTTGCCCTCCTGGCAAAGATAGACATCAAGCCTGCTTCCCGCCTTCTGCCACTTCACCCGGAGTCCTTTACATACATGGGCTTTTGCCTCGCGGAGGGGTTTTTTTATAGACCGTTCCCTGCCCATAAGCTGCTTATTTTGAGCTCTTCAGCTCTTTTTAAATTGGTGTATTACTGCAGGTACCGGCCACCAGGGGATAGCTCATTATTTGGATGACTTCCTTCTGGTGGCTCCACCGGATTTCCCCCTATGTGGCAACCTCCTCTTTTTTGTAACCGCCCTGTTCCACACCTTGGGGGTACCTATAGCCCATGATAAGACGGAGGGTCCCATGACCCGCCTAACTTATCAGGGTATTGAAACTGACACCATAGCTGGTCTGTGTAAGCTGCCGGATGATAAAGTGGCAGGTCTCCAGGCAAAGGTGGCGAATGCGCTGGGGGCTATAAAAATCTCCTTGCGGGATCTGTAATCACTCCTAGGTTCCCTGAATTTTGCATGCCGGGTCAATCCCCTCTGTAAAATCTTTAATAGGCGTCAGCAGCTAGCGTCTAAGGGGGTGTCTAAACCTTATTTTCTTAACTCGGGAGCTAAAGGATGACCTCGTCATTTGGGACAGGTTTCAGCCGTTCAATGGCGTCAGGGTATGGTTGCCCTCGCCAGTATCTAATCTCCAATTACATCTTTTAATGGACGCAGGGGACCTTATCCCTCTTATCTCTGGCAGGTGGCCGATCCCAACTAAGAGAACTGGCTAGGTGTTCTTTGACCCCGGGCACGCTGAGACACTATGAAGCAGCTTCATCAGCTTGGATAGGTTTTGCAGGTAACCAGACGCACAGTGGTCCACAATGCCAGTAGTTGCTGGAGGAGTTTATCGGCCGGGAGTATTTAGCTGGCAGGTCCAGGGTATAGCTATAGTGCTTGCGGAGGTTTAATTGGAAGGACACCGGGATGTCTCCAAGGTGCTAAAAGGCTGGTCGCGCACGCGTCCTGTGCTCCCTGATAACCATAGGCCCATTACACCAAAGTTGTTAGCAGACTTGTTGACCGTACTGCTTTCCTTGACTTCTCGTGAGTTCTAATCCCTCTTGTTCTCCTCCGTGTTTGCTATGGCCTATGCAGGCACTTTGCGTCTGTGCAAGCTAGTCGCCAGCTCCCGTACCACCCTGGATTCAGGTTTGTTGTGAGCAAACGTAGTGGTGAACCAAGAAGAGGTTTTTTGCAGGATCCATCGGTTCCAAATGCGACCAGACTGGCAGGGGCTGTTGGGTGACTTTAAAAACAGCAGAAGATCCTCGGATTTGTCTACTGGCTTGGTGTTTTCGCTTCCTTGCAGCTCGCCCCTCAGGAAGCCCGGTGTCCCATGCTGCTGGATTCCCGCTCACCAAATTCCAGTTCCATATTCCAAAAGGTGCTGGATGCCATCAGGCTGGATAAGGCCAATTATGGGACTCATTCTTTTTAGATTGGGGCAGCCACATCTGCACCGATCTGGTTGTTCAGCACCTGGGTCGCTGGAAATCCACCTGCTTCCAGAAATATATTAATCCGGACTCGCTGCCGGGTACTTAGGTTAGGGCCCTCTTGGGAGATGCAACAAGTCAGCTCTGTCTAATTGAAGCTGTTCCCCTTAAAACCAATGAATAGCTAAATATTTGCATAAGAGCTGCAATTCAGTTTGATAGTACTGTAGCTCTCTGCAGATCTCTTCTCCTGGTGACCGCAGATATTTTTGCATCGATAGCTTGGTTGCAGGTGCATAAAACACTGATGAATTTGCAAAACAGAAGTTATGCTCGATGGTGATCACACTGTATTGGAACTGCACATACTGTATGCAAGTTACTGTTCCTGCATGGGTCATTCTAAAGTGTGCTGCAGGATGTGGTGGGAGAATGGAGAGGAGGACTTCCATAGCCCAACAATACTATACATTCTGAGATGGTATTTGAGACAGTCCAATGCCAAAACATATTTGATAAGCAAACCCCAGAGCGTGAAAGACAATTGTTTCACCTCTATTTACCCAACTTTATTCTTTGAAATTATCTATCTGGACAAGAAAAATGATCATCTTGAGATACATCTTTTAAAATCCTAATGTTGAAATTTTCATTTTAAAATAAGTTTTTGTAGTAAAAATTACAAATAAATGTTTGAATATTTTTTAACTAAATTATTATTTGCATTGTTTTATTTCATTAACATTTTGACTGCGGAGCCTGCAATATTCTTAGCCTCAATTTACATCATACAATAAGGTGTTCTAGCTTGCACGTGCAAAATTCATATGCTTTGTGCCCATACAGCACATGTCATAATTGTATAGGCATCCAGATGTCTCGTTGCTTATACACATTTCTGATGGTATGACTCCTAAATCTCAGATTATGTTTAAAATATTAACAGCACAAATAAGACAATTAGTATTGATAAATAAATAGTTATTTTACTTGATGATCATGACCAATGAAAAAACGCAATGCTAAGGACACCATAAGGGACATTTTTGCCCCTGACATTAAAAGAATATCCTTAGGAAGCTGATTTGAGCTGTAAGTCTGCAGCATCCCATTTTCCACCATTTGAATTTATTTCATAATAAATAAAAACATTTTGTTATATTGAGGTTCTTGAATACATTGTAATTGCAAGTCTTAGAAAATAATAATAAAAACAAAATATTTTTATTATTTTTTTCCTTTCAGAAAGCTCTGATTGGATACAGTGGAGATTTTCACCTGTTTTGCTGAACACTCAAGCCCTGGATCAGTAACTTAGCCACATATTGGGAAAGTTTTGTGGTTGTGTGTGGTGTG